>JAVQJG010181377.1:0-16502 GCA_036024015.1 Craterocephalus amniculus
TCCCTCCAGATGTTCCTATCTCCCTCCAGATGTTCCTATCTCCCTCCAGATGTTCCTATCTCCCTCCCGATGTTCGAATCTACAGAACCGACTGTAACGAAGTAAAAAGTCAGGAGAAAAGAAAAACGATTTAGACGTTCTTGGCCGACGCAATCGCAACTCTGCTGCGAATTATCTTTGCTTCCTCATAAAACATTATCCAGATCATCCAGAGACAGACATGCCCTTTTTATTTCGGCTTTTCCAGCTCCATGGAGACTATGTGAATAATGAGGAAATGGTTCGGCTCTGAAGCGCTCAGTAAGAGGGCGGAGTCAGGGACAAACTGAGTTTCTGGGATAAAACCTGATCCCCACCAGGTTATGTTCACAGCCTATGTTACCGCAGTAACAGACTCCGAGTAGAACATACCTCGCTTCATGAAACGGGCTTCACTTCCTCCTCAACTTACCCCAAACTCAGAGTTAACATACCCCGCTTCTTGAAACGGAAAACTCCGAGTTACCCCAAACTCAGGGTTAACATACTCAGTTTCCACAAAACCCGCTTCTTGAAATAGGCCCCTGGACAAAACGCAATTAGGGTCGTAACTTGCATCACATAACCTCAACGAAGGAAAGGTAAGAGGAGGTTAAACACTTGGCATACTCATATCACATTTTCAAGTAGAAATTCAACATTTGTAGTTTCATTTTGGAGTGTGTTTTAGAGAGGTTGTGGAAGATTTCATTGTTCACTTTCTTTTCCTTATTTACAGTATTTTTCACAAGACAGGAGAAACTCGAAGTCACAGACTGTACAGATCATAACACAAGGTTTGTTTATCAAAACACTGTAAAACTGGAAGCTGATTTATTCTATTCAGCAGCCGTGTGGAAATCCTGATCAACACCAGTTGTGACAGTAGCGCAGGCTGGTGGAATCAAGGGGAGGATGAAGATGACAGTAAATCTCACAGCACATGCATGGATGCGAGAAAGATGGAGCAAAAAATATCTGCTTAGATTTCTAAAACCAGTTAAGTCACACAAGAAGGAATACCATGTGGGATAATGGAGCTTCAGTGTGTGATGTTAACTGCTCAGATGGTTGGTACGTCTCTAGACCCACTGACAACAGCCTCCTTACTTTGCAGTCCCCATTAGCTCAGCATCAGGTTTTCAGCTTGTTGTTTTGAACCCATGGCATGAAAGTTTTACTGCTTTGGTTCACTTTCTCACTTCTTGTGTCAACTTTCTTCACATCTCCAAAAAGATCTTTTTCATTCTTTTTTTCTCCAACTTGTATTTACTACTTCATGCAATATCTTTTAAACTTACCATTTCCCTATTTTGGAATGAAAACAAAAAGCAACTAAGTGCGGAAATTCACCATAAAATCCAAAACCTGCTATAATGATGTGTGGAAGGCCACATTTGCACCAAAGGCCTGAGAACAGCACGGTAGACTAACACAGCTGTGAGACAAAGGATCTCAAAGAGGTCTTTTATTAGTAATAATAGGTCAAAAGTTGATAAATGAAATCTGACTTAAAAAGCATGAAAGTGTCAGAAGATAAACCGTGTAGGGTTTACAAACTTTTGCTTTTATTACTATTAAACTGTAAAAAAGGGAAATTGAATTTATCTATCTATCTATCTGTCTGTCTTTCTTAAAAACAAAAATGATTAGATGGCCAAGTTTATGACAAAACAAATCAAAGCACACACACACCTAATCATTCTCTCTCTCACACACACTCACACACTCAACCTAAATAGACATAAAGCCCCACCCTTCAACCCTCTCTAAAACAAACTGTCTCTAAGTGAGAAAGATAACCGTATGAACAGATGTGTCTTGGCACAAATGAACCAGATGAGGAGACGATAACGTAGGTCAAGAACCATCCCACCCATGATCAAAGAGGTTGTCACCATGGGAACCACACAGCTGAGGGCAGATGGGGGCCGTACCACATCCACAGGGCTGCAGTGCAGGGCCCCGACTACCCACACAGGGACAATCACCACGGCAACTACAAAGTCAGAGCAAGTATAGCTCCTGATGTGGAGGACCCCCATGAGGAAAGCAAAGGAGTGGAAAAAAGAAATAAATACAGAGATCAAATCAATCTAATGCCAGCACTCTCTAACAGGCTTGTTCTGTCACTGATTCTCTGTGTAACTGTGAGTGTGCATGTTTCATGTGTGTCTGTGTTGGCCCTGTGATGGACTCTTGGCCCAACCTGGCCTTCTGAAGGTCTATCAGAGTTCTTTTTGGACAATACCATATCCTGCAACTTGAAAGTTAAACCAGTTTTGAGTTTAACAGAGACAGAGACCTTAGCGAAGAACCCAATATTTAATCTACAACCACTTTAAGTCTGGTTGCATCCATTTCTTTTGTTGCATTTGTGAAAAAAATTCCAAATCAACTCAGAAACTCAGAAACCAATACTCAGAAACTAATAGTTTTGCTTGGGTCTTTTGATGTGGTTCTGATACCTATCAATAAAAATCCAGTATCATTGATACTAATACTTTTTAATGCTTAAGGTGGATAAATGATACATTTACTAAATAACTCAAAATTAATTTTCATTATTTTAAAAGTGTTTTGTCATTTTACATTAAGTTATATTGCCTTTACAGCCTCTCCTGCTGCCCCTAAATAAGTGTTCTTGAATATAATATAATCTAGTCTAGTGAATAAACGGCATATTTTGATGAATATGGGCAAAAATCTCTGGGTGGGATAGACAAAAGACTGCATTCAGGCGCATTTTTAGTCCACCATAGAATTTCATATGTCATACAAGTAATGCCCAAAAATGTTCAATTCCAAGCAATCACAAACTTATAAAAATACACAACTGCAACAATATGCAAGACAGAAGCTGACTTAATGTATCCAAGTCTCACCCAGCAGTGATGGATGAGTCCAGGCCTCCCAAAGCGAGTCCAGGCATTCCACAACGCTGAAAGAGAGATAAAGACTTTTTTTCTGTCTGTTTGAGAGACAGAAAGTGAATGCAAGAGAAAGAGAAGAATGACTCCTGAGCATGCGTGTGAATAAGAGAAAAACAGCATGCATGCTCTTGCATGAGAGTGCAGATGCGTGTGTATGTGTGTGTGCACATATGGGTGTCGATGGCCATTGTCCAGTGAAGTGGAGGACAGGCTGACACTGATGGAGCGATTTAGGGGAGGCAGGGAGATGAGTGGGGAGAGAAGAGTGGTGAAGAGAACAACTTAATGCCGTCTGGGGTTGATGAGTTGAGCAAAAAGAAAGGAGAGAGAGACATCATCAGACAACAGGGAGAGAGAGAGTGAGCACGAGAGAGGGGTCGTGACTGGCGAGAGAGGGAGAGATATTCCATTATTGGGGCGAAGGAGTCAGTTGTCTTCGGCATCCTTGTGGAACGCTTCAGAGCAGGAGTGCAGTCACAAGCCCACAGCCTGGAAAATGTGATTCCTGATAGAAATAAATCAGATTTCAAAAAGCCAGGACCATCCAATATATCAGCCGGCAGGGACAACATGTGGAGGCATTGTCAAAAGGCTATTTTGATCAACAAATGTCACTTTAGTCATTTATTTCACTGATGGTCTTCTGGTATGTTTTTGAAAGTCTTAAATTTGAATTCAAAATTTTTAGATTCACACCTTGTTCTTCATGTGTTGTAAAATCTACAGTTTTTTTTGTAATGCAAATAAAAACAATAGGCTTGTGCATGAAATCATAAGGATACAAAGAGAAATGAGTCTAAGGGAGAAACAAGAGAAATTAGTGAATAAGATGCACTTTAGAGAAAGACATGATGTCAAGGATCCAATGTTAACATTTATAAAAACAGAATTAAAGTAAAAATCTCTGAGCCAGAAAGCCTGAATATTGTTCCCACATGGCCACTCTGTAAAGACTGACCAGGGTTTAGAGGTTGTATCTCATACAAAATCTTCCCTAACCCTACCAAAGTCATTAAGAAGACTTTGTCTATCCAAACAGTCCGCCAGAAAGAAAACGTTTAGACACTGTAAAGGCGAAATTGATTCAAACAATGCTGGTATGCTGCTCTGCGCTTAAGACTTTTCTAGATAAGGTGCAAACCTGCTGATTGAAGCTGCATCATTGTACTTTTGCAATTTTTTTGCAATTTGATCGCCCCCTTTACTAAATAAAAAAAGAAAGCACATGTGTTTACACTTTGTAGAGAAGACTGGTACGTTTTCATGCCTAAAAGCAGTTTGGATGGGTCTCTGTAACATTTTTCTTGTATCTGATTGTGTGCCAAAGAGTTCAAAACACAAATTCTGACAGTAAAAATCAATTAAACCGTAAATCCATGTTCAATGTTACTGCATGAGTTTCTTATTTTAATTTGATATTGACAACACTCCTAACTTGTGGTAGCAACATGCAGACTTCAGGCTCCAGAGAGACCTCCACATGATTCAATTTCCACTGTATTGCACTGTGTAGGCATAACTAATAAACTGGTAACTCAGATAACATTGCCTTCTAACCAAATCCCGTCCCAGAATAATTTCACTTAACCCCTTTGTTCAAAAAAATCATTCTCCCCTGATGTTGTAACAACAGCCTGAAACAATATTATGAATACACACCCCTTAGTCAATCTCCATTTCTCATAAACTGGCCAATTAACAAGGCATTACAAGTGTTAAGGGTTCATTTATGACTAACGAGCAGTTAGCAAATCATGATTTGTGTAATGTTGGCTCTCAATGGAAATTCAGCTGAGTTACAGCAACTTGACAGCTGTATTTCATAACGACCTATCCACGCAAGGCTCGATAACACTGATTTAAGTCCCTGTCTGAACCAGCCAACGCACGCACCGCTGAGCTGTATCAATTTATCACACCCGGTTTCCATCTCCCACAACAAAACAAGCTGCAGAATAAGCACAATACCAGTTAAGTGGTGCTAAAGTTAAAGAGATGTTGATTTGTTGCCTGGCTGGCAGTTTGTGTCAATGGAAGTACTAGGCTAATGAATGGGGGGAAAAACCGAGATGATAAAGGTACAGCAGCAATAGGGAAACCAAGAGACCTGGAAAAGTTTCATAGAAAGTACAGCAGAACACAAAGAGGAAAAAGAAGAGAAAAAGTTGAAGAGCAAATAGACTGACAGTCAAGAAGCCAAGCAGAGAATGCAAATGAGAGAGGAGAGTATCACAGAAATAATTGCTGCTATTACAATTATCATAAGCATGTGTTGCTGGCACTAAGTCGTCTCATTATCGTGGATCCTATCATCATGCTAATTGTGGAGGATGCCAGTGTTTTAGTATGCAGGGGGCTCTGTGTTCCGAGGGGAGTGTTCACCATGACGATGCTTGCAGTGGGTTCAGCTAAATGGCTGACTAACTCAAGCTGGTAACAAGTTCCTTGCATAATAAGACTAATGGATTAGAGTTCAATAGCTGGAAAATGGTGGAGCAACAGTTTCTTCTCTGGGATTGGCTGAGAGGCTTAGTCATCTGGGAGGGGCTCCGAGTCAAAGTCTGGGCTTCCCTGCTTATGTTGTTGTCCCCATGGTCAAACCATGGATAGGCGGTATAGAAAATAGATGGATAGATAGATGACTTTAGCATTATTCAAGGCACCAATTTGAATCCATTATTCATTCACACCTAGTCAGGGTAAGCTAAAAAAGTAATCACAGAAACGTGTAAGCCAATCTGAGCCAATGGGCTTTCTGACCATCACCAAATATTCATACACATTTATACACCAGAGATGTCGACAAAGGAGGGAAGGAGGGTGAATTGCCCAAGGACACCACGAGTTACACATTACACATGAGCCTTCATAGGCATGTATTAACAATTCAGTGATCATTCATGGATCACTGAGCATCCTACTTTTCCAAGACATTTGTTCCTCCACCTATACCATCAAAGATACACCACCAAGTCCAAAACACTGATGAAAAAAAACCCACTGAGATAAAAGGTTTAATGTCCCAGTTTAAAAAAAAATCCTGCTATATTCATCTATGTTGTAGTACTACCCTACTGTAAATAGGACACAGCCTTAAGCTCTGATATTTCATCCGGTTCATTTTTTTTCCTGGTAAGAGGGTTTTTAACATCATTTCCCTGCATCTCATTTATTCTCTTTAATTCATGCCTGAAAACTGTCAGAAGCGGAAGGTTCAGTGTGGAGAGTACCTGGCCTGAGTTGACATCTCAGCAGTTAATCATGCGTCGGATAGGAAATAACTGCTCTCCTCTTAGGCAGCATGCAAGACTTGTTTGGAAATTTCCTAATTTTAGCATTCTTGTTTAGAGTACATCGAGAAATTTGCCGTGTGAAGTCTCCCCAAGGAAGAAACACAGCATACCTTAAATGTTGAATTTTTCAGTAGAAAATACAAGCTAAAAAATGTTGCATCTTGATAAGACTTGGTGCATCTGCCCCCGGCTTTGGCTGAAAATGTTCATTAATATTAAATTGGACACATGTAGAGCAAAGGAATAACTTCTGGAAGTTCTTCCATGTGATGGTGCAGAACTGAAATTACTATTGCTTAGCTGATTTAACCCTCTCACAAGCAACTGAATTAGGAGGTACTAAATTAGAAACTTACTACAATAAAAAGAAAGTTAAACCACTTGATTGCTTAACAGCCCTGCCACTCTGTAGGTGGCCCCTGTAAAACAAATAGCCGGGTGGAAAAGAAAGTATACCCACTTTCACTTCTATGGTTTTCTACATCAATTTTCAACTTGGCATTATGTCCTTTTCAGTGTTACCAAAGCAATGTATTTCTTTTTTTGTGTGTGTTTTGTCTCTGGCTCAGCAGACAGTGCACACATCAGTGCACGTGCAGTTGGGCAAATCAAACAGCAGGGGCTGAGGTGTTTAAGGTGCAGCGCAGGGTTTTAACTCTGTTTTATGCAGATGATAAGATTCTGTTGGCCATGACCTCCAGCTTGCACAGGAAAGATTTACAGTTGATTGAGAAGCTTCCAGGATGAAAATCAGCTCCTCTAAATCTAATGCCACACATCTCATCCAAAGGGAGGACTTCCTGTCTCAAGTGGAGGAGTTCAAGTATATGAGGGTGTAGTTCAGGAGTGAAGGAAAATTGGAATGGGACATTGTGAAGACAGCTGAGCTTAGAAGTGAAGCTTTTAATTTACTTGTTTTGTTCCAGTGCCCAAGTCATGAGATTTGGGTAGTTACACAAGGATTCAGATTGTGGATAGAAGTGATGGAAATAATTATTTTTTTGGAGGGTAGGGTTCACCCTTGAGATAGGAGCTGGAGCAAGGGAGCAAAACTACTGCTCCTTCAAATGGGAAAGAGTCAGCTGAGGTGGTATGGGCATCTGAGTAGGATGCATTAGCAGTTTCTGTTGAAGGTCTTTTGAGCTCACCATAGGAAAAACCCCAGGGGCATGATAGAGTGATTTTAACCCCCATTTCTGAAACATAGGTGTTTCATCCATCCAGAGCTTGGATGGATGGATGGATGGATGGACGGACGGACGGATGGATGGATGGATGGATGGATGGATGGACGGACGGACGGACAGATGGATGGGTCTATTAATAGGTTATGACATTAGACAATAAAAAAACCTTTTTTTACAACTACTGTTAGAACAGGATTTGATTCAATTGAGTGATTATAATTTAAAGGGATTCTATGTAGTTGCTTAGCTTTTGAACTAGCGACTGTCTTTGAACTTAGTGGCACTGCAGCCGCCATGGTAAGCTTGTGCATGACAACCTGGACCTTTTTTCTTGCATGAAATGCGATCATTTACTAACCCAGACAGTTCGGGAGATATTTCGATCCACTTGCGATCAGCATACATCCAATATAATTAGAGTGAACTGAGCCGGCTCGCGCAGCCTCTAAATAAGGCCAATTCCGCCACATGGTCCGCTCCCTCTGTGAGCTCGTAGTGGCTTGGAGTTGCATTTTTGTGGTGATCTGTCGTTATTTACGGCCAATAACTTGGAGTAAGGACTGATGACGCCACATCGAAGTGCCTGTAATGGCTATAAATAATAACAGATCGCAACAAAAACACAACTCCAAGCCGCATGGCGCTCACAGAGGGATTGGACCAGCAATTCATAACAAAACATTTGTGAAATGAAGGAGTTTTGTGAAAGAAATTGCCTTATTTAGATAAAGTGCGAGCTGAACTCGCTAGACGTCACATCCGTAGAAACAGCACTGGAGCTTCTGACCCGAGGTAGGTTCAGGAAAATATGATACAGGCTTATAGATGCACCAGTGCTGAACTACTGAGGTGTCAGTCTGCCCATCAAACCGTGTTTTAATTATGAAGGGTCAAGTAAAAAGGCTATTGTAAAGATATATTCCAGAAATATTTAATCCCTTTAACAAAATCATACATACACACACATACGTACAGAAATACCCAAAAAGGAGCTGGAAGAATCAAAACATAAGTCGCAATTAATACTTATTAGTGCACACCCGAAGGAGAGCATAGTCACAGTGTCAGACCCAGTGTCAGCATGCAGGGTACAGGAAATAAAAGGTGCTTTATGGTGAATGTGAGCATACCGATGCAACCTCGTCTCTGCAAGTCTTGGAGAGAGACCACTGGTCCCAAAAAACCCAAGCCAGCCAGCTACCAGTCCCCCAGGAGCCCAGACCCCAGCTGCCGCCCAAAGAGACAGACATGCATCTGCCCAGAAGGCAGCAGACGGAGGCCCCAGCCGAAGCCCCCCACGGTCTGAGGGTACAGACCCTAACAGGCCAAGACCAGAAACCGCCAACCCCGCTGGGCGCCGGCCACCTAGGCCAGCGGACTGTGGAGCCAGGGACCCCCGAGCACCTTCCATCTGAGAGGCGGAGTTTCTCAGGTGCAAAGATGGATAGATGTCCCCAATCTGAGATAAACTGTGTATAAAAATTGGAGAACAATTTGGACAACACAAAAGAAGGCTTTGACAAGATTTTGAAGACTTTGAGGTCCCCATCATCTACTGTGTATCAAGAAGAAGATTCAGGGAATCGGGAAGAATCTCGGCATGATTGGGATTAGGCTGGAGATCTAAACTAGACGCAGGTGATCTTGGGGTCCTCAGGGAATAAAAATATGGGTTGATGAGATTTGGAAAGCACTGAATGTTGCACAGCACCCCAACTTTTGGAAAAAGGGCTGTTGATCCTTTATAGATGAAACTTTCCATTAAATGTTATCTTGGTAACCACCTGCTACTGTATTTTTTCCTGAACCTGTAGCAGCAGCACTTTAAGAAGTTTGTCTGTGTTCTTCAGGATCAGTACACGTGTTCGAGGCAGTGGACAGTGACCCAAATATGGTGAAGACCATAGACGCTCATTGCCCGGTCGGCCGCCTGATTCAGCTCAAAGTGGGAGCACAGGTGTCACATTATGTAACTCCTGCAGTTATGAAAAATCCTGTTTTGATATTAATTATGTGCTTTAAAAGAAAATGTTCTTTAAAACTTGTACCATAAAGGTCATGCTGACAAAAAACCTGGACGTTGCTCGAGGTCTGGTGAATGGAGCACGAGGAGTTGTGGTGGCTTTTGATTCTGGAAAACATGGTCAGTATTTCATTTTTATTCTTGTGATGTATATGCTCAGAGAAATTATGAATATAAGATATAAAATCCATTAAAGTGATCAAGAAATCATGTCTCCTACTTCTGTAATTTGGATCCTAACCAGCACAAACTCGTGCAGCAGCTGTGGCAGCGCTCGACAGAAATATATTAGGCGACAGGCCTACACTAAACCTACATTACCGCTTCAGCGGTATTCTGCTTCCGTGCATCAAGATGAGAAGATGCCATATGTGCAAGTTGATGATGCACGCAGAGTTTGAAACGAAGCTGCTTACCAACCAGAACGCAGCATATGTTGGTCTGATGTGAATCAGTCATAGGGCTTTAAAGATATAAACGTCATAAATAAAAATAAGTATTTTTAGATGATCCGGTTCATCATTTAATGGGCACCGCATCCACGGGGAATGCAGATGTTTAAACACTCACCCTTTTCTTAGTGAAAGGATTCAACAGCCACACTCCCATTAAAGACAAAAATAATATTTTCCCGCAGTTTTGCAAAAATGTCCCAAGTTGCTCTGTGTCTGCACTGCGCAGCGCTGCTGTCTCGCCTCCTCCTCTCCTGTTGTTTTGTGAATCATAACGTTGTTGCAGCTGATCTGCTTTTCTGCCGTTGGTACATCTCTTTTGTTGCGTTTGTTTGTTTATACTGTATCACTGATAATTGTATCAAACAATATATAATTCCTAAATCTGCTTCTCACCAGCAGATAATGACCATCATTTATAATTGATCATTTGACAGCCTGTATTTTTGTTTTTAAATTACGTAGCCTATTTCATTTGTTTTACAAGGATCTGGTACCCTGAAGTTATCATGGGGCCCCCATGAGAGAGGCTGGTGCGTGCATATGACGAGCCCCACCTCCCCATCCATCCGACCCCCATGCCCGACCTTTGGTGCACTGACTTACTTTGTTCGCCTACAAATTTATTCTAGGCTATTTATGCAATATTTTTTTAAAAATACTGAAAAAACTTAACTACGGTATTCGGCATTTGGCCAAGCATTTTAATGTTCTTCGGTTTCGGCCGGAAGTTTTCATTTCAGCGCATCCCTAGTTTCTTTGTGAGGGCATGGGCAGCAGTATCTGATTGGTCTTTGGGGTATGTTTTGAAAGACCTGTAAAAACAGGACCTCTAAAAAAATACAGTTTTCAAGACTACTGAAAACAAATGAAGTTTGTCAAAATCATGCTACGTCCTCTTTATATAGATCATTCTCCAGGTAGTAAAAGGCTAGTTTGGTTCCTACTTTACTTTAACCTTTTCATGGATGAATTATAAAGAACGAGTGCAGTTTTTTTTGCATACAGTAATTTACTTCCATAGAATTATGCAGTAATGCCTTTTTTGTTATTTTTATATTATTAAAAATCATTTATTGCTTTTCTTTTAGTGTTTATCGCAAAAGGTTTGGTTATTACAATATATGCATGTACATATATGAATATTTTAATCTACAGTAGAGGATGGCTGTAGCGGCTTGGGCGCTGTAGCACAGGTGGATAGAGCTGTCATCTACTAGACAGGAGGTCGGCTGTTCAATTCCCCTCCGTTACATGTTGAAGTGTCCTTAGGCACATCAGGGGGCAATGTAGGGTTTAGTGTGAATGGTTAGGAACTATTTCTGCACAGAGTATGTTTCAATATAGGTTCTGTATGCATGTGCGCGAATGGATGAATGAGACATGTAGTGTCAAAGGGCTTTGAGTGGTCATGTGACTAGAAAAGCGCTATACTAGTACAATCCATTTTACCATAAGTGTATTGCATTGCTCACTGATGTCCCTAGAAGTGGCAAAATTACAAATTTTCCATCCCCACCCATGAATATACTGGAGACCAGCTGTCAGACAGGTGTCCACTGTAGTGGACACTATGCTTGAAAGAGTTAAGTTCTGGATTGATCATTTGTTTTTAACATTGGTGACTGAACCTGGACACTAATCTTTTGATACTTATCTTCCAAAGACAGTGATCTCCATTCTGTTTATTTACCTGAAATTCTCTACAACATCCTTGTGTTGGTTTAACTCATTTTAATAGAGACATTTAAAAACCTTTTTTTTTTATTTATGCAGCTGTGTTCCTCAACCATGTTAAAAAGTTTATTGTGGATTTTTTTTAACCTACAAGTTGCACTCAAAAGAAACAAATATAAACAAAAAAGCTCAAAAGCAATAAAATTCAAGAAATAGTTGATTAACAGTTGTTTTTATAAAAAGAATCAAATACGTGTTTAACCTCGATTTTAAACTGCTGAGAGTTGCTTGGTTTATAACTAAGTGTCCAAATTGTTCTAAATGCCTTTGTATCCTCATTCTTTGACTATCACTGTACGTTGCAGTTTTTTGTAAAATAACCTATACCAAGGTCTTCATACCACCGAAAAAAAGGAAGACATTTGTGTTGATATGAAGCTGCTGTGATTCATGCTGCAGTTATTTTCTTTGAACAGGTTAGTCTTTGTTGCTGAATCTACCAGTGGTAGATTTCAGCAGCAACAGTGTGATCTTGTCCTTCCACATACTGACATAACGATTTGTCCCTTCAGGCCTCCCACATGTTCGCTTCCTATGCGGCATCACAGAAGTTCTGAAGCTGGAGCGCTGGGTGTTGAAGGCTGGTGGAGGGATCCATTTATGTCGGCAGCAGCTCCCACTCAAGTTGGCCTGGGCCATTAGCATCCACAAGAGCCAGGTCAGGACGGTCAGACCCATCAGCATGCAGACTTCAGATAGCAGTCCTATACTGAAACACATCCTCTCACTACACTCTATCACAAGAGATGACCACTTTTATCTCTACAACCTCTGTTTTAAAAAAAGTTGAGATGCTCGGTAAAATGTAGATAAAAACAAATACAATGATTTGCAAATCCTATAAACCCTTATTTAAAATGAAACATAAAAATGAGAAACTCTAAGTTCGGAAAAATTGCAGTCACTCTTTTTAGTCCAAGTCCTAAACATCTTATTGTAGAAGAGGGGATTTCTTTTGTAATACTCCATACACATAACACACACCGCAATCTTTCACTCATCTGTTTTATTTTTCTTCTCCAAGCATGATGGCCATCATACAGAATCCGCTCATTATGCTGCTTTTAGAGATGGGATTTGTGTAAAGAAACTTTATTGTCCAAGTGCTTTCGAAATATAATTATTGGTTGTATAGAAATATGCTTTTATTGTAAATAAAGTACAGTGTATTTGACAGGAATTGATGATATTCTGATAAATAAGAGAAACTTAAAGAAGTCCTCTTTCCTTATTACCACAAAAATGCAATTTTCAGGGTCTGTGTTTTCAGGATCTTATTTCAGAAATTTTTTAAGTAATTACCTTCTGACTCTTTGATGTTTTGGCAGACACCTGGCTTATACTGAAGTAAATATGATGAGGAAAGCAGAGAGCATTCTTAAGTAATTTGCTTTTTTGTCTTATTTCCCTTATCTGGACTGACCCAACTTGTCCCTTTCTCAGAGATTGGTGTAGTTGTAAATAATAGCCCAAAAAATTTAATCTGCCTCAAAATAAAAGTTGAAGACGGTCCATGTCATGAATGGAAGACTGAAAAGAAAAAAAAAGGTTTTGATATATCTGTTAGGGTAGGTTTCATGTCAAAACTGAAGACCTCTGCTACTTTACCACATGTTTGGACCCAGTTTATCTAAGATTAGTGAACCTCTGTCCATCTTTCCATCTGAGAGACTCTGCCTCTCTCAAAGGCCCCTACACACCAAAGCGAGCGGCGGTGGTCGGGGGCAAACCCATTCATTGTTTATGTGCTACCGCGCGGTCCGCGGGGTTCAGCGGTGCGCAAGGGGGGCGCCTGCCGCCTCGCCGCAACTTTTGGCTTTCCATACACGCGCCACGCCTTTCTGCGCAGCTAGGCGGTGCGCTTGAATAGAATTTTTTTAATTCGGGCGCAGCGCATTGTGACGACATCCTAGCGCGTGAAATGGGAGAGGCCACTCCAGGAAAAAAATTTGGTCACAGGGATTCCGACTGAACAGAACCACACATTGCAGCCAGGTAGGAAAAGCTGCTCATGATTTCACAGCGTCCTGAACTCTGGGACACACAATGCGGGTGTACAGAGATCTCACCAGGAAGGGGGCAGGCGTGGCGAGAGATCAGCAGCTTCTGCTGCTCTGCTCGCCTCCTACTCAGGAGTCAAGAGCTAAACACTATCTGCGGTGTTGAAAGCATCACTACTTTATCGGACGGATCCAAGTGCACAAAATACTACTCTTCCTGCTCTGTCGCTTAGCAACCGGGCGGGCAGAGCGGCTTTCTGCGCCCCTTTACCGCGGTACCGCGCGGTGGCTGCGGCGCAAACCGCGTTTGGTGTGTAGGGGCCTTTTATACCCAGTCATATAACTGACCTGTTGCTATGCAACTAAATTAACTGGAGGAGCATTTTACAACTGTTACTTTTCCAGTATTCTGTCCCTATTCCAACTTTGAACTGATGTGTTGCTCCCATCAGATGCACAATCAACTTATATTTCCCATAAAATGGTAAAGAGTAAAATTTAACAAAAAGAAAAGATTAATTTCATGTTATTTGTGATCCCACAGATTACATCATGGTTACAAGTTTTGAGTGGCTGAAAAATTTATAATTTCTGACATAAAGACAGGTTGTTAGCACATCTGATCTGTAATATTCTCCATAAAACTCCTCAAGAATGTTTCTTCATGTTGTACCATACGCACAACAACTAATTTCCCTTTAGTTTAAAATGAATCGTGATGCTGGTAACATTGTCCAGAAACATCAGGTCCAGACTCCCCTTTGCTTCACCTATTTTTTGTGGTCTGTGTACAAATAAAAAGCAAAAATCAAAGCAAACTTTACAATTCCTGATGAGTTTCCAGATCCTACTGCAGGTATTGAGTCAGACTTGCAGAGCGCAACTATTTTGTTGAGAGGGAGCGGAAATGGAGTTGTTGGTGTTTGACCACGGCTCCAACACTGAACTAGGAGTGTTTCCTGTAAACCAACAGTGATTATCACCATCAGCTTCAACTCTGCTGCAGCCCCAGCTTCTATATCCTGACTCTGTAATTGGCTAGAGGAGGAGTGGGGTGTCTGCTCTTGGTGACTGGGTTCTCTAGTTACTGCCACCATGTGACATCAGAAAGTAGCCTCGAGAATCTGCATCCATCTTCTAACCTGATCAGTTTTGAAGTGATCAGGTTTAATTATCAGTTTGTGAACAAACAGGGTAAGAAGATGAATCCTAAAGTCAGATTCCTCTTATTTCTATATTATTCTTGTTCGAAGATAACAGTTCGAGGTTCAGGAGATCATTTATACCTACAGTATAGCTATGATAATTTACACCAACAACTTCCAAGAGGTTCCTCATAGCTTATAATAGGAAATATTATTCCTATTTTTTGATGTACTTATTTGATTTGTTTTAACCCTTGTATTATGTTGAAAATAAATTACATTGATTATGTTGCGGGTCATTTTGACCCGTACTGTATAAATCCAATCAGAACAGTCAAAAATCTAAGTTTAACCACTGAACAACTTTATTTTTGTGTGAATAAACATTAAGAAAAAAGCCATACAATACTTCTTTAAAATTCCAACACACTTTTTTTTTAGAACAGTTTAGTTTTTAGTTTTCCTTTTCACAAACACATCTCTTTTTAACTTGCCCCATTATTTTTCAGACTGTTAGCTTCAACATTTTTACTGTCCTCCACATGTTGGGCAGAATGTAACTGTATGTTTTCTGCAGATGTAGCTCTTGCATTTCACACACAGTGCTTGTTTTACTGTCCTCTCGGGCAGGACAGACCTTGCATCTTTTTCATTTTTTTACACCTGTATCCACAGGATCCGTTGCAGATTGGTTGGATGGCACATACTTGACTTTTTCAATAACAGCTGCAGCTGCTGGGGATCGAGCTGGCCTGGCTCACCTCTGGATCTTGAGAGTGATAAGTGCTTTGCCCAGTTCTTCCAGAAAAAAATCCGACGTCGGTACAATTTGCCAGCATTCCACTGCTGGTTGACTTCAGTCCACAGGACATAGGCGTTGTAAGCAGACGCATCCACAATGTTGTAGAAAATCACCAAGGGCCAACGAGCAGTCTTGCACAGGCAGCTGTATGTTGCTGAGACTTTGTCAAGATTGTCAAGAATTATTTCTGGTTTCCTGTCTGCTCTTGCGCTCCGAGATGCATCTGTGTGCATTGTGCTCATTACAAGAACATTCTTGTTTTTCTTGGGGCAGTATGAAACAACCGCTGCCTTCTTGGGGAAAGCAAATACTGAGGAATGCAGAAGTCTTCCCTGCATCTTCAGAATTTCACTGGGAAGTTCTGTTTTATTTCTTCTGATTGTTCCCAACATAGTCAGCTTTCTCTTCTGAAGTTCATCCCCAAGGCGGTAGGATGTAAAGAAGTTGTCGCATGTGATGTTATGGCCTTGCAGCCCTTCACTCATCTCCAGCACCACAAGCATCCCCTGATTCTTCTCAGATGATCCTCCAGGGCAGGTAGCTTTCCAGTGTAGACTCGCATGTTCTATGCATAGTTAGATTTTGCATCACAGGCTGCCCATATTTTGATGCCATACTTGGCTGGCTTGTTTGGCATATATTGTCGGAAAAGACAGCGTCCCCTGAATGGAACAAGGCGCTCATCTACAGTAACATGGGGACCAGGGTTGTACAGCAAAGGTAGAATTTCTACCCATTTATCCCATACATCTCTGATTGCAGCGAGTTTCTCTCTTTCACGCCGACCAGCTCTGGTATCACGATTGTCAAATCGGATTACACGAGATATCATGTGAAATGTCTCCAGAGACATTGTTGCTCGAAAGATTGGCCTTCCATTCTCTTCATTCCATAGACTTGCAGTTGCTTCTC
>JAVQJG010181383.1:0-22029 GCA_036024015.1 Craterocephalus amniculus
AGCTATAGTAAGATGTTTTGCACTAAATAGAAGGATGTTACTGTACTGACATGAAAAGAGTGTAATGTCCAGTTAAACATTTGAAAAGACCGTAGACAATCTTAACAGGGGGCAAGATATACTGTAACCATGTTCATGATGGAAGAATACATTTTCCTTTTAAAGGAAATCATTCATTGTGTGTTTTTATTTATATCGCACTGCATTACTCTTTTAAAGTGATCGTATAACAACTAATCAGTACTGAAATTTTATGAAAGTAGATGAAGGAGGGATAATAATACATCCATCCATCCATTTTCTGAACCGCTTAATCCAAGTGGGTCGTGGGTGTGCTGGAGCCTATCCCAGCTGTCAAGGGGCGAGAGGCGGGGTACACCCTGGACAGGTTGCCAGTCTGTCGCAGGGCCGACATGGAGAGACAGACAACCACTCACACACACTCCTAGGGAGAATTTAGAGTGCCCAATTAACCTCACATGCATGTCTTTGGACGGATAATAATACAGTTGATGCTAAATATAGCTGGACAGCGTTCCTATTTCTTAGTTGACCGAATAGCAGCAGATAAGAAGGTTCATTAAAAAAGAAAATACACAGGAAAACATTTTATCGAGACTTGAGACTTGACTTGGACTCGTGACCAAAGACTTGAGACTTGATCAAGTCTTACCCACCAAAGACTTCAGACTTGACTTGGACTTGCAAAAAATGACTTGTGGACATCTCTGCTTATAACTAGAAGTTTAATCTGAGACCGCTCTTCCACTGGCCAAAAAACATGTTTAAACCCTCGTACAATCTGCTTTTAGTGACAAAGGGCAAGGCTCGATGACCCCCGTCGACCAGCATCGACCAGCATCCATCGACCCGGTTAAAAATTGGCTTTAATCGGCTCGGCTCCGATCGGCATGCGATGGGAACGCCAACGCCAGCTGATCCGCTAATTTACTGCTGACTTTGGGCAGTACTTGTCCACAACATGACATCTTGCCAGTCGCTTCTCATATAAAGGTAACAAGACATCTCTGCTTCCGGCACACATTCAGGAGCCTACTTTCTGTGGGAAAATCGGCCGCCACCGGATGAGTTGTGTGGACGGACTAAAGGTCAAAACAAGAAAGCACATCAACTCCTGACTGGACTCGCTCTCCATTGTTTACTTTTTTAAACAAAACTTAAAAATAGGCTACACAAGTCACAAAAATTGCTACAATTATTGTTTACTTGCCTAGATTTCTGTTTCGCTAGGTAACATCATTAACGTGAACGCAGCGTGATTGCATCACCAGACTCACATCTGTGGAGACAGAGGATCAGACGCTCTTTTTTTGTCAACTCGGCTTTGAAAAACCCATGTCGACGCACTAATTTCAGTGGGAAAGCGGCTTTAGACAGAGGATGCTCTGGTCCATTATGTTACAGCTGACAGACTTAAAATGAGAAAAGTGTCTCCTCTGGTAGACAAAGAACTAATTTTAACGGATCTGACAGCATCCATGTGTCTGTCCTCTTGGAAAACTTTTAAAATAAAGTTGGCTGCATTAAGCACCACAGGTTGTCCAGATCTTTCCTACAGTTGTCAATAAAATTATTCATACCATCCCATTAAAGAGAGCCATTTCTGAATTAGACTGAAAATCACAAAAGTAAAAATACATAAAAATAATTCTGAAAATAATAACATTGTTTTTAAACTTTGGTCCAACAGAAATATATTTTTTAAATATTTTGCTTTTGTTTGTTTTGTTTAAAAAAAATATTTTTCCAACCTAATCAAATGTACAGACAATGCCTCATAGCACTAAATTTAGCAAAGTCATTTTTATCATTACCATTTTAGTCTCCAGTTATTTGAATTACTATTAAGAATTTTTCCTTTTCTTTAATGTAAGGGCATGAATAACTTTGCTGACAACAATAAACATACAATAAAATTTAAATACTGCATTATTAAACATGAAAACACAAAAAGTACAGTAGGATGTTCGATAGCTTAAACAGCAAATAACTTCCCCGAGGTTCAGTATGAATACTGCTACCACCAAGGCCCCCCAACTAGGCCAGCTAGGTACAGTTACTGTGGAAACAAGAGGCCAAAAAATAACAACATTTGCGGTTACGGTCTTGATGTTGTTGTGTAAACAAGGCCTTAGATCACAGTTGCGGACGCACTGATTCCTGATGGAGCCTTTCCCATTATGTGCTAGGAGGCAGAGGTCAACATTATTAGCAGGTAAGGAGGGATACAAGTTGAAAGAGTTTTGGTGGAAGGTAAATTTGGGGATTGTCATCATAAAATGATATGAAATGGTTCCCAGAGCATGCATGATTGAACCATTTAAAGACCCAGAATGGAGCCTTGAGGAATCCCACAACACAGAAACACCACTGCCATGATGATAAGACTTGTAACCAATATAAATAAAGATGAGGACTTGCCCTGTCTGGACTGTCTTCTCTTTCAAACATCATCTTGAGGCTGTTGAGAGGAACGCTGGACTTTTCGATGTCAATGACAGCAGCTGAAGCTGTCCTACTGTCCGAATCTCCGCTGGCCTTGGCCTCCATGTCTGCTGGATCTCCAGACCGAGCCGAATGTTCGCTGCTGCTCTCACAGCAAACCTGGGTCTGTGGCTCCAGATCCTGATCCTTGAGGTCCTTAAGATTCTGGAGCAGTGAGGAGCGTGCAGAGATGGGTGTGGCCTGAGGGGGGGCTATGTGGCTGGATGGCTGCTGTTGTGTCTCCCAGCGCTTCTTTAAAACAGTCAGATTTCCAGTGCTCAGCATAGAGGGAAGTTGTTCCACAACCTAAAATAGAACCACAGTACCCAGAGATTATTCCAGATTTTTCCACTAGACGTTACTGGGCAGACCCAGCTCCTAACCAGAACCACTGGTACTCCACTATGATCATTTCATATTTGTAGCTTCGATCATACCAGTCTGGTTCAAGCCTTACTGGGGAAGCAAATTCAGACAAAAGCTCTGCTGTTGATTTGCACTTTTTAATATCTAGAGAGATACAGTATATGATTATAGAATACTGAACTATGTTTGAAAGTAGAAAATGACATTTAAAAGTAAACATGTTAAGCAGCCTAATGAAAAAATAACTGAAACTGTAGGTGATTTCTCTTCTGTGTCTTGTGTTAGTGAACCTCAGACATTCTAGAGACCTCTGGTGCAAAAGCTGCACATGCATTGTACGACAGAATAGTAAGCTGCAAGAGGAAGTGACTGCACCAGCATTACTTGGCACGCTGCCATGATGAAAATAGCATAGCATTGAGCTTTTCAGTCTTTATTTAAATTATTATATTACTTAGCATCTTTTGGGGTTGTGTTATTTTATTCTTTTTTTTTTTTTAAATCAAGATATGTTGACATCCTAAGAGCACATCTGGGTCCACAGATGGTGTGGCAGGGCTAAGGGGCAGCTTTGTTTATTTATGCCTCGGGCCAGCTCTGTTACAGGGCCTGTTAATAATCCTTTACAAATTTGGGAGTCATGAACACCTAGCGGATGATGCTCCACAAAGTTTTTTCATTTCATTTTCAATTTTAAGTAATTATTTTATTTGGAATAAGTAACAAAATTTTAGTATTAACACAAAACAAAACCAAAAAGAACAAAACATCTAATTTTCACTCACATATCTGAAAAGGAGGAAGAAGCAAAGTTTAACAAGTTCTAGGTTCTATTCCTTACTGTTCAAATTAATCAGTCATTTTAATTTATCTTTGAACCCGTCATGTGCAGATCCCAAACAAGAAACAGAATGAGGGGGAAAAAAGACAATTACCTAAAACAAATAATATAGTGACCACCCAAGAAAACACAAAGCTCTCTTTT
The DNA here is from genome assembly GCA_036024015.1 of Craterocephalus amniculus. Taxonomy (NCBI): domain Eukaryota; kingdom Metazoa; phylum Chordata; class Actinopteri; order Atheriniformes; family Atherinidae; genus Craterocephalus; species Craterocephalus amniculus. Next base: position 3,857 of record JAVQJG010181383.1, read on the forward strand.
CTCCAGTCTTCACCTTTTAAAAACGTAGACATTTTTATTAAACTGAGTGAAATTATTTAATCTAGTCTCTTTCCAGGAACAGTCTCTTTGTTACCAGGAAGTAAATGATTTTCTATTTTCCTTAAAACATTTTGCATCTCACCAGAGAGTTTGTTAGTGTGAAGACCAGCCTTCAGCCTTGAATGTTTTAACCTCACTTAACGCTCAAATGACATAAGGAGTGTCTCAATCGCCTACAGGGAGTTACAGAAACCAGGCATGCGAGGTTACATAAATCTACACATCTTGCTTCTGATGATTTTACTTCTAATTAAAAACAATGAATTAATTACCTGGTCTGATCCATTTCAGCCCCAGACATATCTTCCACTGGGTCCTATGCGCTGTATGAGCATAAAAACTCTGGATGGTAGATTCAGACTGAGCAATTTGCAAACTACGATGACTAACTAGCTCAAAAACAGAATCTGGTCTCAATAAGGCCAAAAAACTCAATCAAATGCTGATGTAAGTTCCCAGTTCTCTGACTGACGTTTAAACACACAATCTAAATGCAACAGTCACAACCTGAGTGTCCGTTCAACCCAGAAAGAAAAGACTTTAAATCACAAACTTCATCACAAAAGAAACTGAAGCTGTTAAATACTCACATCCACACCTGAAACTACTGGAACAACAAAACCATGGAGCGTTAAAAACCTAAGCGTGATGCAGATGAGCCAGCTGACGTGGTGGAGAGATGTTTTGTCCGCTGGACAGATAAAAACCTACAAGCTGTCCCAGATGTGAGAGCTTTGAGGAGCGATCGAAAAAAAGCAGCAGAAAAGTAAGTGGCCCACCCCCGACAGCTCTGAAGGAAGGAAGTAGAGAAGGAAACAGAGGGAGTGAAGGGTGAGGGGGTGGAGGGAGAGAAAATGAGAAACAGACACTCGTTGAGATACGGAGGGGGGCATAAAATGAGAAAAGGGTTTTTAAAAAATGCAGCATGGTTGAAACTGAGAAAAATGTCCTGGAGGCAGTTTGCATGTTCTGACAGCAGAAGATTCCAGATAGTTCAACATGAAGCAACTTCAAGAAGCAAAGCTGAATAAAGTCAAAACCCGCAACAACAGATTAATCAGGAATGTCCCGAAGGTCAGGGTTAGGATTACTTTCATTTTCAGCTAGCTTGATTCACGCTTCCCGAGGATTCTGGATCTACTCCAACCGTTTCTAAAATCTGGTCTGTCATCTAAGTTGTAGAAACTTTACACCATACATCTTCAGATCTCCAGGTAAAACTGATGCTAATAAAGTCCACATCTATGACACCAACGCTCAGAAAAACTTCAAAGCCCCATGCATCAATCATGACAGCAGTTTAGACTTTTCCTCATACTCTTCACTAAGTTAAACAAAAATCCATCCAGGTGTTTATGAAGTGTTGTTTCTGAACATTACGTCAACATGTTTGACTTAACATTTCCAGGCAGAACTCTGAACTGTGTTCAGAATATAGCCTACTAGTCAGACTTAGTCTGTGTTCTGCTTTGTTTCCTGTATGTCATTAACAGATTCATATATAAATAATATATATAAATGATATAGGATAAATACTATAAATTATCCAATAAATTATCTTATAAATCCTATAAATAATGTAGGAGGACACAAAGCATCATTGGATATTTATCTGGCTCTTCCTCGGGGAGTCAGCATCGGATTTCCCTTGTTCTGAATGGCTGGATTCATACCCACTACCCCTTGTTATGTCCACTACCCCTGCTTGGGAGTATTAGGACATCACTACCCTTCAAGAGGTCGTGCATAATTTAGGAGGTAGGGCTAAAGAGGAAGGGCTAGGGAGTGTATTGGGACAGGGCCTAAGTGGACAATGGGTGTGTATATGCTATGAGATTTCAGACTGTTTGGACTAAGAATATTTAACTTATCTACAGACATAACCAGAGAATTTCAGACTGATAACAGTCAGGTCCAGCAATCGCTGAAGTTCATCATGGCGGTTTGGGGTTCTGGTGTTGTTAAACCATCTCGCTCTAGAGCAGAACTTTGAAGCTAAATCTGATGCTGATCATGTTTGAATCCAAAAGCACTCACTGTTTTATGCAACATAGCTGCAAATCTATAGGATTTGTTACAGTACTCTGAAAACCCAGTCAGCTGGAGTTACACTGTGTTCGGAGTGACTGATGGTCACAGCACAGGCTACATTCAAAAGTTCCAGTTTTTTCCCATCAGCAGAAGTTCCCCCAAGCCAGAGTTACAGAACCACTGTGGGCAAGTCAGATCACATAAGAGGTGAAAATGATGTGGAGATGAAGATGACTCAGTCAAAACTATTTCACTGGAAGCATGAAAGCAGGAATAATAAGACACTGAACACATAAGGAAAACTTAAGAGACGAACCCCAGATACAAAAAGAAGCTTCTAATATGCCTCTCTGTCCTCTTAAAGACTCAAATGAGTTAGAACCACTGAGTTTTGAATTGTCCTATAGTACGGGTAAATAGTCCAGTTTCAGTCACTAAATTCAATTCACGGTATTGAAGATAAACAATCTATTAGACACAAGATGCATCTGAAAATGCATGAAATCTACAGTAACTTAAAACTTATCTTGCAATTTCAGTCAATTTATTCATGATTTGTAATGACTTTAATGATAATTCTATTGTGACTTTTATTTGTTGCTGCCTTTTCCTATTTTTAATGGATTCTTTGCATCATCTGTACTGTTTTTCATCGTTTTATGTAAAGCACTTTGAAGTATCTCGCACAGTAAATGTAATGTAGAAATCCAACACTTTCAGACTTTCCTCCAAGCCCAAACAGAATATTCTTTTGCAAAACCCCTTTGTTTTATACGCCAATTCAATAATAAGCATTCTATAAGCACTCACAACACAGACCGCAAGGCATTGGGTCAGTCACCTAAGAAAAAACCCAAAAGGCCTAACAGCCCACCCAGACATATGTTGAACCTTCTGGATCCCCGAATACAGAATATCAGCATGATCTGGATCAAACAATGTGGAACTGTAACATCTACCACGGTGGCATTATCCATTGAGTTAGAGGCTGCAATTACAAATGATCCCCATCCCACGATGAATGGATAAAAGAAACATCTTGAAAACGAAGTTGGTGAGGACCCCAGGTTGGTTCAGAAATGTCCGGAGGTCAGCTGACTACTGAATTAACAAGTGTTTTCCAGGATAATAGTTCTTAAGACTTAGATGAGTCAGGTTAGAGACGTCGTGGGGTCTAGCTCATGATCCGACTCTGATCATGATGACATAAGAACTCACCATCAACTTCAGGAGACAGCGGTAATGTATATGTAACCAAGACTGACACGGTTGGTCAATCCAAAACAGACCTGGTTTGTAGACCAGAACACCTGGTCTGTTAAACCAGGACCAACCTGGTCCATCAAACCAGAACAGTCCCCGTCTGCTGAACAGGTACAACCTGGGTCATTTACTACACTATGATAAACAAACTCTGCTTGTCTAATTCAGTTCAGGGAAACAGCATCACGGTGGCTGATCTGAAACATATTCCAGACCTCCACAGAGTCTAGACTCTAGTGCAAACTGGGATTTATTGGAACCATTCAAACAAATTGTTGAGTTTAAAATCATGGGATGATGCATGTGTGAACCCTGAAGGAGGCCCAACAGAACATCAGGGCTTTGGTTCTGGTTTTATTGGCTCCTGACTGGACTGTACTGCTGCTAATAAACCTTCATTAAACGCCTGATTAAGAGTCATCCCGACCCCCGAAGGCATTTTGCTTCTAGACTTCCTGTTGCCTTAGTGATAAAAGTCTGAGGCCGACCTGGAAACTACAGAAAAATTCCAACACTTTAAAGATATCGTGTTGTCCTCTGGTTTAACGTTCAATAGCACACCACCCCCTCCTCTCCCCCGGGGTACCTACCGTTCTCTTCTCTGCACTGCCCTCCTCGGCTGCCCTCTGGTACCTGTGGAGCAGGAAAACCATTGATAAAGTCAGACCTCTTCACTCTCAAATTAAGTTCCTGCTCCTCTCCAAAAACATCAACCTGGACACGAGCTGTTTTAATGACTACATCACATCTGTTTTCTCTGACACCTTATTTTGTACTGATTACAGATAACAGAAATGCCAGACATTCCCAAGTTGCAGCTCCTTTGAAAACATAAAAATTGGTTAAAAGTTGGGAAATCAGAATGTGTTACAGACAAATACTTCACCCATTTGCCATTAATGAATCCCTGGTTGTTGCTTAACTAACAAAGGCCAGAATTACCTTTACTTACACAAACACTACAGTCTGTATAAAACCCAGCAAGAGAACTTTTTCAGATTTTCCTCCTTACAACAGCTAATCCAGCATCATACACCGTTTCCTCTGAGATCTCCCCAGTCAGTAAAACAAACAACAAAAAAAGAAGCAGACTGATGAAGGGAAAGCCCCCCCCAAAAAATAGCCCACTTTTGAGTTACATTTAATTTTTCTATCAGGTTCCTCGTAATTTCTTAAAAACAGGGAGGCACCAATATCACATTTTTTCATACAGAGTACAAGTAGGCCTACATATATTTCAGCACTTGCGGATCCTGAGTACCAATTCCATAACAGTTCACCATTAAGGGGTGTGTACCAGAATGTGAGATTGACAAGTGATTGGTTAATTTGTGATCTGTCAGATGGGTCCTCCTGCAAAGTCCTCTGAATATAATTTGTGAGAACTGTCAGAATCTTCATAAATAAAGGAGGATAAAGTGGTTCCTGTTCACCACTGTAAAGACTTCACCATTGTGTACAGAATCCATAGAAAGAAGATATTAATGAATCATTCTAATAAATATAAACATAACTGTTATTTTAGTAACATGATTTGATACAAACATAAACTTTTTCAATGACAAACACCTAAAGCAAGTCAGAGCATAAATCAGGATGCCTAAACTGGGAAATAAAGATAAGGTGGAGGAGAAACTGATCGCAATGGTCTTACAGCTATATGGGATGAAATGAAAAAAATGACAGATATGGCCCAAACTGACCACAGTCCTACTGGGCTGAAAGAAAACAAATAGAGAACTATCTCAAGCTCTAAATTAGTTTTATTTAAGATGTGATTCTCAGAGTCCCTCAGGAAAAAGTGTAGAAATAGCAGTCTGTCAGCCTACTGTCCAATTTACACTAGAACTACATGATGTCATTTTGGAGTTAAAAAAAGAGGATAAGAGTCCTGGACCAGAGGGCACAAGAGGAAGACTAATAAATTGTTCAAAGAATCTGGGCCATGTGTTTGACATATTCAGCATGTCACTGGAGCAGCTGAGGTCCACAAGCGGCAGGAGTCCGTCATTGTTCCTGTGGTCAAATGTTATCCTCCCAAACAGCTGGGACATCTTGAGGGCACTGACTTTTATTTGAGGACATACCTGATTTTACAGCCCATTTACCAGTTGTATCGTGGGAAACCAGAACCTCCCTCTGCATAAGGGTGATTATTTCCTTCAGGCCGGAGATACAGAATCAGAAAAGACTAACAGACTAAAACACTCCTATGTTCTCTGTGCTATGGCATGTTTAAATAGCTGCAGATCCTGACGAATTCAGCCTAAAAAATGAAACAAGATATTATCATAGGAAGACATGAAAAGAAAGCAAGAAAGAGTCAGGACAAGAGATGAGACAAGACTCATCATAAGACTTACTCGCTGGGGAGTGCTCAAAGTATATGTAGTATATAAGACGGATGCTGGAATTAAGTCGATGGGGACTAAGAAAATAGCAAAAATTCTGTTGTGCGTCATTAAATAATGCCTCTTTAATTTATGTAGTTAAAGGAAATCCTTTGTTTTTTTGCTAGATAGTCTTTAACAACAATCTGTTCATAACTACTGAAGATATGAAAATTTGTTCTGTGATAAGACTAAACTGATGGACCACAACATATGACCTTTACCACCCTGAGGTCAAAGGAAACAACTGCAGAAAGGAAACAACCTGCCAACCCCCCTCCACCTCATCTCAATAATTAGTTACTTGATCTGTCCAAGGAAAGTTCTGGGTATCAAAGCATCTCAAAAAACTAGTTTGTCCGTGAAGCCTGCAGAGTCCAGCTAGAGATTAGGGTTGATGAGGAACACAGACAGGACAGATTTACCTGGAGAAACGTTCTGCGATAGCATTGTTTTTTCCTCGGGTGTAGACGATGGACAGCTCCTTGGCGGTGACTTTCAGAGACTGAGAGGACCACTGCTTACGGCTGAATGGTTGAAGAGAGGTCATCTTCACAGTGTTTGTCAACTTTCCTGGAACACACGTCCAAATTCTGGGAAGAAACAAAGAGTTGCTTCTTCAGCCACAGAAGCAAAGTGAAGCTGATGCTCTCTTTTCACTTCATTCATCCAAATGAAACAGACATCAGGAGACCCGTTATATCTGGCAGGTGAGCATGCAGACGCCCACCATCTGTTCCCTGTGAGACCCCAGGCAGATGGAGTTTTGAGGGCAAAGACAACTAATGCTCAAGCATCATAGAAGCATAATCATAGAAGCATCATAGAAAACCCGCCTGCAGTTTTCCTCTGCCTAAGCTGTTTACTTGTTCTACATTGTTGCAGGCTGCAGTGTGAGGACAAGCAGTCACATATAACAATCAGTCTACTGACATTCTTTGTGTCATAAACGTATAAAACCCTAGAAGATTTAATGGCAAATAATTCCACAGAAACAGCAGATCTTAGGACCAAAACTCAAACTAATGAGATCCAAAGATTTTAAATGTTTATTATTCAGGTGCCTCAAAAGCACTGGATGAATTGGTCTTAGAGAACATCCACCCATAAGTCAAACAGTTCAAGAGAGACTCTCATTTGATTCAAAATTGTAAAAAAAACAACTAAAAACAAACCAAAAAGCAGTTTCAATCACCAATAACTTCTTAGATTTCTCCTTAAGTTGAACTTATGTTTTTTACAAAACCTTCCATCAGATTCATGAATGTGTTCATAAACAGCAGAGTTGTTCATATCTTTCTCCTTATATTGGTGATTGCCAGTCTGTCACAAGGTGAAAGGACAGGCCAGCAGGATCTAGTTGCAGATAAATAGCCCAAAAGTGCCCATAAACAGCAGTTGCCTTCATGTTCCTGTGCGGAAAGGCGTAGACAGAGGTGAGACAGATGCCAAAAAAAAACAACATGACAAGAGGGTGGATGAAAACAGACAAAAAAAAGACATGAAATGAAGCCTGACTTTCCACCTTTTTAAACTGTTTACTTGATTACAATTAATTACATTGTGAGCTTCAAATAGTATAAAAATTCGTTCATTCATTAATTTTCTGTACCACTTAATCCAATTGGGTCGCGGGTGGGCTGGAGCCAATCCCAGCTATTTGCAGGTGTGAGGCGGGGTACACCCTGTGTGAATGGACAGACAACCATTCACACACACACACACACACTCACTCCTAGGAAGAATTTAGAGCGTCCAATTAACCTCGCATGCATGTCTTTGGACAGTGGGAGGAAGCCGGAATACCCGGTGAGAACCCATGCATACGTGGGGAGAACATGCAAACTCCACACAGAAAGGCCGCCGTTTCAAACCCCCCCTCTCAGCGCGAGCCAGCAGCCCCCTCTGGCTCCAGCCCAGTCCAGGGCTCGAACCAGCGACCTTCTTGCTGTGAGGCAGCGGTAAATTATTTCTCTTGATCCCGCACAGCAGCATAAAGCCGGTTATTTGAATACGTCAAGACGCTCATCTCCATGATGCAAAATGGGTGAGCTGTACACTGTGGAATAAACTATCACTAAATAGCCTCTTTTATCTTGTACTGCTTGTACAGCAGATTTTCATTTTACTGTTGCAGGATTTTAAGATACAGTTCATCTACCAAGCAAGTGATAAATCATCCACGTAATGGCTGTTATTAAGCAGGTGGTTTCAAACGTAATGAAAACAAAATAAGAATACACCGCTAGAACATTTTAATTTTTAAAGACAACATTCAGAAGGTGGATCTGGGTGTCGGAGGTGATTTGGACATTTATGGAGGATAGTCCTGTCGAGGGAAAAGATATGGCGTGTGCGTGTGTATAGTCTTTTGCATTGATGATGTTAGGAAAACCAGAAATATTTAAATCTGTCTTTACTGCGATTTATACTTGAATAAATAATGTGGATGAAAAATTGGATAATTTTCCCTTGAGGTAAGGGAAAGTATTGGGACGTGATCTACAGCATTGGACATTAATCTTGAATAAAATAATTTAAACTTCACCACAAGTTATTGAAAACAGATAAAAACATGTCTGTAGTTTTATTGTACGAACAGAACAGCAGAAAACAGCATGTATGCTGATTTTACTCTAACATGCCAGTACTCAGATGATCGTAAAAGTTTTCTCGAGTCTCTAATATACAAGGACTTTGGTAAATGCCACAATTCTAAGAGAAAGTTCATGAGTCGGGTTTAAGAATTTGTTTGTAAGGACAGTTGACAAATGAGGCACCGCATTTGGAGAAAACACTACAGAAATTTCTACAGTTCATGTCCAACAGTTTCATGTCCTCAAATGTCTGATTTCTAAATTACTTTTGACAAATTACATTTTGTGATAAAGATAAATGGCAAGATTTTGAAATTGGTTCTTAATGTTGTTATTTTCCTCAATGAAACTGTTTTTCATCCATTTCATTCATTCAAAAACAAGAAGCAGTTGAGACAGACAGTTGGACTTTCTAACAGCATCAGTTCAATAGACAGCATCCAGACCAGACCCGTTTATTTGATCTCAACTTCCCTCCATAAATGTCTAAGTCACGTTTAACTCCCAGATCCACCTGCAGAATGTTTTATCTAATAATTAAATTCATTACAACAGTGACTGTCCCTGAGTTTAGATAAAAAACAAATCAGGATGTAAAACGACACAGCTCATGCAAATTCCACAGGTTAAGTTTAAAAGAGAAGCATTGCTCCAGCAAGTTGAAATAAGACATGAAAGATGTCAAAGATTATACTTTAACTCCAACAACAGAAAAAAAAATAGATCTACCTTCCTCTGATGATTCTCTCCGAGCCACGTCTTCCTCTATCTGTTTTTTCCTATGGAACCAAGTTAAACGTCCTGACAACCAGTAACAAGCAGCTTTTAGCGGAACCTTGCAGGTACAGTACAAGCCGCAATAACCAGACTGAACCAGCAGCATGGAGCACAAGGGGTGGGAAGTTCCCAGACTCAATTCCAGGAAACTCTCCGACTCTTCCCACTTCCTGACAAGGTGACGACTTTGCAGGATGTGAGTCATTCATTGAACTGTGCTTCTATGAATCAAATAACATGTTAGAAACATGTTTGACTCTGCATGTGTCCTTTTAGTTGCACATTTGCATGAATCAGGCACTGATGGTACAGTATTGTTTATTTGTTTCCAACCAGAAAAGCTATTAGTCAGGGGAAACAATGCCAGCAATGTCAGGATGGATGATCTATGTCAGTCAAGGATCAGGATCTCTTTCCGAGCCATGAAACTGAAGAGTGAAGGAGAGAAGTCCTCTCTCCTCCGTCCTGGTGTAAACGGTTAGTTTCAGAGCAAAGGTGATCCAGTTTTCTGTCCAACATGCCGTCTGGTGGGTGATTGTAGGTGTCATTCATTCAGAACAGAAACTGAAACCATATGCAGCCTTTCCTGGGAAATTCTTTGGAATCCCATGTGCTCTTATTGGGAATTTGTAGGAAGAGATAAAGCTAAGCCAGAGGTGAAGCAACTATGGAATCTTTGGGAAAAGACGTATTGGTAGAGACGGGACTGTATGACTTTCAGACCACCATGAGGGTGAGAGGTTCTGTTACTGACCAAGAACCTGTCGTCATAGATCTGCTGTAGGTAACAGCTGCAGAAATTAGTATAGTTTGTATGAATATTAATCTGTTATATGTTGATCTATAGCCACTCTGAGCAGTATTGCCAAAGAGAATCTCTCACCATCCTCAGGAGTTTCCCATAAGATGTGAAACTCACTGGTTTGAGAATTCCTGTTCTACTGTTTTAGCTTCACTCACCAGTTTTTGTCTGATTAAACTCCAGCTCCACTGTATGGGACTTCCTGATGGACAGAAGCAGCATTCAGACCAAAGTCCAGCCTGCGTCACCTCCATCTTCTGTATGCCAGGTATAGAAACGATCCTGCTGTGGCCTCATGAGAGATATATCAGCCAACTACCATGGATAATAATTCACCAACAAATTCCACAAGCAGATCTTCCAACAACTCAAAAGGTTGACACTTTGAATCCTGCTCCCAGTCAACTGTTGTGTCCTTGGGCAAGACACTTTACCTTCCTTGCCCTTAGATGCAAGTCGCTTTGGAGAAAAGCTTCTGCTAAATAATTGAGTGAATAAAAGAGTTTCATTTTAACTGAGGTTTTGAGGATGAAAACAGAGACATTCCATCCGTATTTGTTTTTTATATTTACATCTAATCAATCTAATGTCCCACTGTTCACATATCTGACAAGCCTCTGATGCCTCAAGTCAAACATCTCCAGCCTACCCTGGATCTCCATCATACACTGGATTTCCACCTTATATCTTGAATCTGGATCTCTTTTTGTTTGTCAGAAGATTTAACATGTTTCCTCTTTTTCAAAGTGGAAAAACATCAGAAATTAAGTGAGAAGTAGCTACTCTGGTAAATAGCGACCTCTCTGTTGTATTGATATTTAATATTTGTCTTGATAAAGTCATGATTAGTTCTAGCAACGCTTAAAAGTTCAGTTATTCATTCATTAAAAAAGATAAACCTGTATCCAGATATTACCTGTCAAATGTATGCAATATTTGTCATCTTTCCTTAGTTAAAAAAGACAACAAAAGAATCAGGTTTCCCAGGGGGGAAAACTACTGAAAACATGTCTACGTGTCTGTGTAAATGTAAAAAAGATCATTCTCTTTTTATTCTAATACTCATTATGGTTTAATCTAGAAATGGATAAGTGTTTTGTTTTTATAAAAAAAAACTGTAATAATACAAAACTAATATAATAACATGAAACAAAACAGAGAATTACTGGTAGACAAGAAAGAAACCGTTTTATGTCTGAGCAGAGACCGACTCAGGTCAGGTGTCATGAAGAAGAGTATAGTCTTACTATGATGAGTCTGTTTGTCTGTTTCCTGTCTGGACTCGGAGGTGATGAACCAGGTTTCTACAGGTTTCGAGAGGATCAGCTGATTTTATTCCAACAGTCTGTTGTCAGCATTTTTACACGCACCTGGGCTGTGGGAAGAGTTTTTATGTTGTCACACCTGATTTCCGACGAGCCTTAATTTACTGACATATCCCTCCGCCAGGAGATGGCCGGCCGGCGCGTGGATCCCTGCGCCAGGGTGGTGATTTAACCACATCCGCTTCACAAACAACAAAACATCTTTACTAGAAAAAAATTAGTATAAAATGAGAAATACTTAACAAACAAGCGTAAGTTATATTCATTAAATTAGCAACAAAATAATTATATCAGAGAATTCCCGTTAGATCTATTTATGTCCAGCAGGTGGATATGAAGTGACATTGCCAAGAGTCGACAATGTAATGTTCCTGTTGGACCACCAGATGGCAACAAAAGCTTTTTTCTATCTATCTGATACCACCTACCTGCCAGCCAACAGCATGCTTGCATAACATCATTCAGGAAAATAGATCTTCTTCCTGAACGTCCACGGCACTTCATAATCCTGTACTTTTATCTATTTCAAACTATAAAAAGTCCACACTTATGTGCTGTCTTCTCCTTTATACTTGGACTGTCTTTGTGTTATATGTAGAGAGCAACAGGATACCTGAACAGGAAACTTGAACCTCTTTCATTCACTAAAAGCTTATCAGATGAACAACTTTAGATGCTGGGAAACACTCCTGAGCGTTTTCACCAATACTTGTGTGATCAGACAAGTTTTTTTCTTTCATTTTTGTTGAGCTGTTAAAACTTGTTTCATACTTAGTCATTTTCTTCAAATTTCTTATATCCACTCAATCTTGGACAAGATATTCTCAAAAGTCCTTTGTGACCTAAAATTCTGACCCAAAGCAAAGGGGAATAATAGCCACATGAAAGAAACAGACCAGCATCAATACAATAATGATCCAGTACAATCCAGTTCAGTGACATTTAACAAACAAAGAAATCATAACAGTGTAGGATCATGATGTTCCTGAATCTTGTCAGAATCTGGAACATCCTGTCTCAGAGTGATGTTCATCATCTTGTCCATAACTCTCTGGCATACAGGCTGAACCTGTAACTCCTTCTGATCAGGATGTTCACTAACAGATCCATAGTAACAGGGAACTTTCCTCCACCTGGACCAAACCAGTTTAGACCTGTCTTGTCTCTCTTCCTGTCTCCATGGTCAAAGTGAACAGCTTTGCTGGAACTTTGCTGGAATGGTTTGTTTGGTTTTAACTCTCCTTTTTGTGAGAAAATTTTGTCGGTCACCAAACTGAACTGCTGTATCAGTGCATGTCTCATCGTGCACAACTATGTGCGTGTGCTACATGTTTTGTACATATGAAAACATGGAGGACAGGAAACAAACTCTCATCTTTATTTTTCTCCTGGCTGTCCCAGTTCAAGGGGCCAGGAGGTTGCTGCTCCACCTCTGCTGTGATTGGTGGGCAGATGTGGGTGGATTCTCCACATGGCTTTCATTTAAACTTCTTCATCCTGTCTGAAGGAGACAGACAGATGACTTGGACAGTATCTCTTGTGGTTGAACCACACCGATCCATTTTTCTGAATAACTGTGGGCCTTAAACTAAAAACTTTGTGCTCACAGTGTTCTCAGAAAGGCCGATTATCTGGTTTGAGTGAAATTTTATTCATTTCATGTTGCACAAGCTGAGATAAGGCCACATACTGAACCCTCTGGTCATGTTCTTTGTCAGTCTGTGAATAGACTTTGTATCTTTACCTTCCAACTATGCACTCTGTTTCATGGTGAACCTATTCGAATATGAACAATAAAACATGTTAAACAAATATCAGGCTAAGATAAAAATGTTTATATTAATTACAAAACCACTGTAAACTTATTTCACATTTTAGATATGGTTCTTACTCAGATAGCTGAAGTGAACTGACCCCATGATGGCCTAAAACTTCTTGGAAGAAGTTTACTATGGTGTCCCAGAACTGGCCCACACACTAAAACTGAACCAAATCTATGACCTTAGCCCTCTAACAGGACGTTAAGACCTGACAAATAACAAGGCTGCAGATGATCCATCATCCACCTATCACAGCACAGCTTCTGTTATACAGTAGAGTGCTTGGTCCACCACAGTCAGATTAGATCAGTGCTGGTCTTCAATCATCCTTCATCCAGGTCCTGATGGTCCTTAGAGCTGAATTAAGTCAACTAGACTCCTGGAGGAGAGTCCAGCCTGCTGGTAAAGTGGTAAATAATTTACTATCAAAGCCAAAACCAGCATGTAAACCTGACACCAATTAACTTTCTTTGAATCACATACAGTATGTCTAGCTGTATTTTCCTTTAGTGAGCATCATAGATCTGTAATCAAATCTGCTAATAGCATCAGTATACAGGTATCCAAGTTTGAACATGATTTAGTGGGTGGTTAACTTCAGCTTGATGGCTCCCACCATAGAAATGCCAGTGGCCAGCCCAAAAAACATAATTCCCTGGTTTATCATTAGATGTTATTTTTTAGCCTCTTCATATTATTCCAGAGTTGAAAAAAATAACATCTCTCTCCATTTGGCCCCACATTCCTCCCTTGGTGCTCACCATTATGTTGATACACCTGCACAAGAAACAACACACTCATCTGACAGCAGCAATATGCCAGTGAATACAAGAAGGAAACAAAACAGCTCACCAAAAAACTTTATTTATCATTGCAAAGAACCAAGAACACTGGACAAATACATGGTCCTGTCCATATAGATATTTGGACACTGATACAAGTATAGTTATTTCAGCTGTTTACCAAAACATAATTCAGATTAAGTTTTCTTATCAACGTGGGCTTAAAGTGCACACTCTCATCTTTAATTTGAGAGCATTCGTATGCAGACAGGTGTATTCACTAATCATCAATCCATTCTCAATCAAGCAGGCAAAATGTCCGTAGTCAAGTGAGCTCTTGCTGGATGTGAAACAGACCATCCTGAAGATGGAAAGAAGAGGAACTCTATCAGAGTGAGCAGAAATGTTAGGAGTGACTAAACCAACAGGTTCATTCTGAAAGAAAGAGAGGACAGTTTTAAGCTGGGGAACAGAAGTGGGATAATTTCCATTAATCATGAACCATTAATCAGCCTTGAGAATAGAAGTATAGATTAGACTTTACCAAAAAGATTCTAAAGAAGGAGGCTCAGCTCTGGAACAGACTAAACTAGATGCCCTGCACCAGAGTGATGGGAAGAAGAAAGTACGGAGACAGCTGGTGATCCAAAGAACAGTTATGTAAACACGGCATAGATGCAATGGCATGCATGGCTCCAGCAGCCCTGGGTCTCTGGTGTGTGTTACTAATGTGACATCAGACAGAAGAAGCCGGATAAAATCAGAAGTTATTGGGATTTACTTTCTGCTCAGATTCAGCACAGTTGTGATTTGATGTTACGCCAGACAGTTTAGACAGTTTTAGCGTCAGTGATGCAAGCTGTTCTGATTCTGCAGAGAAAAAACACGAAGGTAAGCCAACTGAGATAAAGGTGAGAGGGTTGATGAAAATGGACTTGTCTGTCAGTATGTCAGAGGTGAAGGAAGTTCTATAGCAGAGTTGGTTAGACAAACAGATCAATATTGGGAATTTAAATGTTCTCCCCTATGTGAATACACTGTAGTTACAAGTTGTAACCCATTAGGGTTGTAACTTACAGCCCTGATGGGAAGCTGGTCAAACTGTCACACACATGTCTAAAAAGTTTTTAGCCCTCATATCAGCCTGCAGCAGTCAGCTCCGGAGTAAAGTGTTGATCTTCCTTTAGGATGTTAAATCTGATAAAAAGGACTTCTACTCAGCTCTGCCAGATAAAGTTGGGAGAGGCCTGACCATCTTGGTTAGCTCATTAACTTCTGACATGCATTTATAAACCACATTGATCAGCTTCAGGGCTCACACAGGCCAAACCCTCCCTGTATGTTCAAGTTCGGACAGAGCTCAAAGTTTTACTTTTAATTACACAAGTGTGATCTGATTATTTTGCTGAAATTATGAGTTAATTTAAATAGATACTTGGTTTCACTGATGTTTCAATATCAATATAACAGATCATAGTTTCCCATTTAAAAAGCATGTTTTCCTGCTGCTGAGATTATTTTCCCAGCAGATTCATCTCCTCCAAGTTCCTTTCTTATTTTTAAACGTTTTACAGTATGATCTGATAGGAGGTGGGAAGGGTGTTTTCACACCACATGAAGCATTGCCCTGACAGCAGGAGTTTAAAGAAGAGCAGCTGAGGGTGGATGGGTGTTTTGTACATCAGTCCCTTCATCCTGCAACAATGAAACTCTATAACACCTTCACCACAAACCAAACTCGGCCTGACCATTGTGTCTGTGTGGACGTGTACCATTAAAGTATCTGTTTGTACTAAAAAAAAAAATTAAAGAGGCAAACTTGTTGCCTCAGAAACCAACGTTTCTGTGAACCTGAGTGACTTGTAATGAACTGGAAGGTGATTTTGTAGAAGTTACACGTACAGGTGATTTTGAAGAAGTTACATGTATCTGATTTATTTATTGGAGGTTCATGAGGTTGTGGAAAAAAACTTGAGAAATCCCAGAAAAACTAGCAGAGAAACACAAAATCTTGATCATATTTCCAGCCTCTGATTATTTCTGGTCAAATGTCCTTAAAGAAAGTGATGAGGTAATGTGTAAATAGTTGTTGCTTTGCAGCAGGTAAATGGACTGTGCTTGTATAGCACTTTTCTGGTCACATGACCACTCAAAGTGCTTTCACACCACATGCTGCATTCACCCATTCACACACAAACACACACACACTGTTGTGTCCAAGGATCCTTTGGCATGTAGTCAAGGAGAAGCCAGTATCTAACTTTCCAGCTGGAAGACGACTGTTCTTCCGCTTGAGCTACAGCCATCATAGACGTGTGGACGAGGTTTCAGCTCTTACAATGGAGAGCAGTCACATGGCACCAGCATTGATCATATTTCCTTAATCATCACCATCATTCTAAGAAGCAAACTATATTTTATGTCAACAGCATGTTGTCTAGACACTGAAACCCTTGTGGAAGGTGGATAACTGTTGATACGAGACCATAACATGTTAGAACTGGTTTATTCCCAGCAGAAACTCTGGAGCTAGAGATGTTTAAGGAGACATGAGATGATGTTTAGACATTTTATTCTTCCAAAATAACTCAATTTGATCAATTAAAATGGTCACACTTTGTTCTGCTCTTCCTGTTTTCAAGTTCAGGCACTGTCTATCATCAGTGCAACAGCTTCCACTTGCTGGCATCACCTGCTCTCCATCACCCATTAAACCAGTTTATAGACAGTCTTGTTTCACTCATTCTCCGGCTGATGGCCTTTGTTTCCATGCCTACTGTAACTCTCCACCTCACAATCCCTGACTGATGCCCTGGTTTCAACCTTGCCTGTTCTTTACCGTTCCCTCATGCTTCAGCCCTGTTCATGATCTGGATTCTCTTGGAGAACAGTCAACCAAAGTTGATCCCCGGGCGACTGTGATTCACCAGTTCTTTCTGCTCACAGCCCTGTTGGTCCCATGGTAAAAATATTACCTGGCAAGCAGTAACAGGAAATAAACTCCTTCTTTGCTTAAACAGCTGCTACCAACACCTTTCTACAAGTGTTTCTGGATATCAAATAAAGATTGTTTATTTTCCTCTTATACTGATCTCATTGCGTTGCTGTTGGGTAATCCCCCCCCCTCGTTGCAAATATATAAGAAATGAGAAGAAAAAACAAAGTTTGATGTTTTAGTTTATGATTGGAAAATAGTCATGACATTAGTTTTAATTTTACCCCTCACTGAAATCATTACAAACCTTTTCTGTCATTTGAGGTTTTATCAGATAAAAGTAAGTTCAAAAAGTATAGCCAGTACTTTTAGACAAATTTCAAGTTTTCAAACTAAAAGATTCAAGAGCTCATGTCAGATGTGAGGCTGCCCATACCGTATGCACTTATGCACCTTCAGAGATGCCAGCTTTATACCTGAACACTGATAACACAATGGAAGGTCTTCCTCCTCTTTAGCCTGGAGGACCCAGTGTCCATGATTACCAATGTCCGTGGACTGGTCTGACCATAGAAGACCATACCACTCTGAAATGACTCTTGGCCCACTAAAGACAACGGTGCTTCTAGACAAGGTTAAAATATGGCTTCTTTAAACTAATCTATGTCAGAGACACAATCATTCCTAAGATGGGTGCAGTGTTGTCTGAGAGCCCCAAGACCACGGCCATCCTATACAGGTATTCAGCCTTGTCCATATGACACAGAGATGTCTCCAGTTTCTCTTAATATTTTTGTGGATGTTATACTCTGTTGGTGGTGAGAGACGCAAGTCTTTGAAATGTGACCAACGTTGTTTCTGAAGTATTCCACAATCTTTTTATGCACTCTTTCACAGATTAGAGAGGCTCTGCCCATCTTTACTTCTGGATAGCTCTGCATCTTCTAAGACTTCCCTTGTGTAGCTCATCATGTTAAACATCTGATAATAATTAACTTCATTACTTGTTCGATAGATCTATTTTAACTTTCTTGCTCTTTCAGCCATTTGCTGCCTTTGTGACAATTATTCTGAGACCTGTTGCAGCATCACATCAGAGGAACTCATTTTGTTCCTGGTTTAGTTATATATGTTACGTTCTGTATGGTCGGTTTGAAATGAAATATTGGCTCATGTGATTTGAAAGTGGGGCTGCACGGTGGTGTAGTGGTTAGCACTGTGGCTGTGGCCTCACAGTGAGAAGGCCGCCGGTTCGAGGTCGGAGCCAGATTCCGGGCTGAGGAGGGGCTTGAAACTGTGGCCTTCCTGTGTGGAGTTTGCATGTTCTCCCCGTGTATGCGTGGGTTCTCACCGGGTACTCCGGCTTCCTCCCACTGTCCAAAGACATGCAT
>JAVQJG010181397.1:0-14034 GCA_036024015.1 Craterocephalus amniculus
CCCCAAAAACCCCCCCTCCCCCCCCCCCCCCCCAACAACAATTCAGTCTGTAAATTGAATTGAGAAAGGGAACAACAGTCAGACACAACTTTCAACCACAATTCTCTGCAGTCAAGCTGCAGCCTGTGGGTCTCTCCTTATTGCCACCCTTTGCTGTGAACCCCAGCTTCCCCCTCCCCCAACTGTGCAAAGACATACTGTCATAAAATAAACGACCTTTTTGCCCATTTTTAGATTTGCTGCAGATTTCAAGTTCTACCTGTGGGCCTGTTTTATTTCTATGTTCTGAGGCCTGAATTTCCGATTTAGCAAAGTCTTGCTGCACAGTGCAACAGCAGCATAGTTCTGTGGCTCAAACAGCACATCACTGGATGTTGCTGTTGTCTTCTGTGCCGTTTGCCTCAGACATATTCATCTTGCCCATGGAGTGACCCACGTGGTTCACCCCGTCCTTGCGAGGTGGCATGCGCTCGTTGATGCGGTCCAAGCCCTTGGCCTCCTCGAAGCTGGTGATCTTGTGCTGTGGGGAGAATCCGCGAATAGCTGAAGAGGAAAAAAACATATGTAGGTATCAGGGTCATGTAAAGGCATCTTTGAATATTCCTACTCACATCTCATGTTTATGCTGTTGGGATTTCACCACAAAAGCCCAAAGATAAAAGATATGATTTGAGTGTGAAAGTGCTCATGATCACATTACATTCAAACATGCTTTTTAACACGCTAGTATTAACTGGGATATAGTTATAACACTCCAACGGCCGTAGGTTCATCCAGGGGCATGGTCAGTAGGGCACTAGCCCTTGTTCAAATCTGTCTGGCGAATGCTGAACAGTCCGTGACAATTATCAACTTCACCATGTAAAGCACTTTTTACTACTTAAGTGTTAATGTGTTTACATCTTGTGAGAAAAAAACCCAAACTGAAAGAATTCAAGTTAAGAGTATTTAAAAGTGAGCAGCAGATGCTGTGAAGAGACATAAATATTGTAGTTTTGATTGGACTAGACTTGGACTAGAATGCAGCATGATGGTCTTTTTCTAATTCAGTGGGAATATCCAAGATTCTTATTGGAAAATTAAAATGATGTATTTTTTACAAAGTACAAAATGGTTGGATTTTTATTTTAATTTCAAATTAGCCAACCGTCTAAACATCCTTAAGTAAGAATTGTGCATGTCTCTTGTATATATGTTTATCTCCCTTTCATGGCCTTTCATAGCCTCTCACTTTGAAAAATCCTCGATCCATCACTAAGAGCAGAAAACATGCTTTCTTTTCCTTCTCATAAAGTTACCCCTTTCCTAAACAGATAGTACTTGCAATATACAGCTCCCCTCAGCATCCGGTTCCCACCAAAAACCCAATAATAAAGAAAAACGATGTCCACATACTCCAGTAGCTGAGCTGGGCATTGTGTGTTCATTTTAGTTTTATGAATCATCAAATACTTAAATATTTATGGAACCATAAATAAAAATATAAGCAAAACATATTTCTACACAATGCCTCAGCTTTGCATATTTCATATAAGGTACATAAATAAACAATAAATACAAATAGAATAAGACTGCTTGTGCTGTGAACTGCCGCCTCAAACTGCAGCTTCATGATTCGTGAGTTTAAATTACTGCAGGAACCATCAGGATACATATTTCATGTTGATACTCCGGACTTTCCTTGTTTCTGTGCATGCAACAATCTTTTGAACCAGATGGAGGCCATTTACAAGCCAGACCCAAAACAATGTGCTTGCGTCATGCATATTATAGCAGCACTTCACTTTGCAGGATGTTAATTTATTATGAACACTCCTTGATACCTTAAAATGCTAAATCTTTTTTATTTTGCAGTTTCCCTGCCCCCCCTAGATATCCTCTGAGCTGGTAATTTTGCCATTCCAGATGAATGCTCCAGTTATTGCGAGTCGTAAGCCTTTTGGTTTAGGATGTACATGCTTGTGAGAGCTGCATCAAGCTGACATATTAGCTTCTGCGTGCTAGTGATAAAAGCATGATCTCACACCAGATTGCCACCATGCAAATACCCCCAACTGTGGCAGGTTTTCCTCTTCACCACCCTAACCTCCATTGGTAAATAGTACCTTAATATTTCTCTTTATGTACAGTAAGCTCTGTCTATTTAAAGATTATTTAAAACCAAAGGATAATTGGGTTTCCTTTGTTTTACCGAAGCAGCTATTCCAACAAAAAGAGTCCTGAGAGTGGGCTTATCGTTGTGTGAGCTGTTGTGAGTGGAGTTGACATGGGGCCTCTACAGCCGGATACCCTGAAAACATAGTGAGAGAGGTAGGAGAAGGAGCACCAGTTTACCTTCTCTGTCCTCATCATGCGGCTCGATGGCTTCAATGGCTTCAATGGTGGCTGAAGGGGGGAGGAGGGGAGCAGGTTACTCCTGATAAAGCCATGCAAATGTAAAATGCAGCCCCAGGGAGAAGGCGACTCATGTTTTGGCCAGATGAGCTAGACATGTTCGTTGTCAATGCAGCCAAACTCAGAGGAGCGCCATGCGATAAATACTGAGAAAATTAGCATCTGGGGTTAGGTAATTCATTTAAAAGATAAGAAAGAGAAAGGAAGAGATGACAGAAATATGAGATGACAGACTGGCGGGGCTGACATGAGTGACACATTTTAAGTAAGACCACAGTTTATTTTTTCCTTTGCTTCTCTGTGTTAGACTGTTTCTTTTAACAAATTGCTCCTGAAAATGTTTGCTCCTGATGATCTTTCTTCGTTTCCCCTAATGACATCACCGTGAATTACCTTCTATAAAGAAAGAAGTCATTTTTGAGCAATCAATCACGACAGGAACTTAAACAGTGTTTCAGAAGGAACATTTGAAAAGATGCCGCAGCATCTTGTGTGTGTGTACATATGTGTGTCTGATTTTAAGCATACACATAAAACAAAAAAATGAGCAGGAGGGCTCTTCTGGACAGAGATGTCTGATGTTTCTCCAGGTATCTGTTCCTTTTTCCTGATATTGTCGTCGTTCAGGATGGTCACAACAGCTTTCCTCCGCTGCTTATCCATGATTGCACTTTGTCACCATTTTGTCGGTCTGTACCTGGAAGTCCCAGAGGATCTTACTTCTCTCATTCTCTACCATCTTGAGAGGTTTTCCCATTTTGACCTTGGGGTCTAGAGTCCATCTGGAAAGATGTTCCATGTATTGTTTCCCTGCCAGTGTCTTACATCCGGCTGTTAGGCGCTGAACTGTTTAAGGGCTGTCTTTGCACATCCTGCATCTGGGATCCTGCCAGATGTGGTGCATCTGGGCTTCTATTTCTGTGGTGTTCAAAGCTTGCTACCGTACTGCCATGCTTCTGTGCCGTCCTGAAGTCCAGCTCTCTCTTGCCATTGATAGGACTTATTCACATCCGCCACCTTAGCTTATCTGTTGGTGGTACACTCCATGCAGCCTATGGGCCGGCCTATTACCCCAGCAGGGTATCAGACCACAGGCAGGGCATAGCAGTCAATTACCTGGATCTTGTCCTTGCAAGTCAGCTTTCCTTTTGGCCTTTTCATGATTGGCATTTGTCTGTGGTTTATTCCAAGTTAGCTGTAGCTTTCCTAAACATCTGTCATTCTACCCTCTGGGAGTGCGGTGTCCTCCGTATGGACTACTTCCCCTCTCTTTGCCTCCATGTGGCCACATGAAATTCCCATCTCCCTGCTATAGATCCAGGTATTGTGGATGAGTGAGTTGCTTCCTCTATGCATTCAGCATGATGTTATTCATGTAGAGGAGGCGACTGATGTGTCTTATTGATTAATTGACTGAGGGGGTTGAGGCATATGCAGAACAGCAGAGCATCTCCTTGATATCTGACACATTTGATGGAAGCTTGCGCAACTGGCTCGAAATTGACCTCAAGGGTGGTTTTCCATAACCCCAGTGAGTTTCCAATGAAGCTTTCTTTTAATCAATCCAAGCAGTGCATACGTTTGTCTGTTGGCTTTTCAGGAAAGAATTCTGCCAACCAGTAGCTGGTCAGGCCCTACTGTAGGATGCAAAAGAAGCACCATAAAATAGCTAAAACTTCAGTTATCCAGTCATTACAGGGAATATATAATATAATATAATATAATATAATATAATATAATATAATATAATATAATATAATATAATATAATATAATATAATATAATATAATAATTCATCTTCTAACATGCAGCTAAAGCTTGCCAAGTGCACTGTGCTAGTGTGAAACAAACCTGTGATGAATTGAAGTCTCTGAAAATATAACTTTTCCTATATAATCTTTAGAAATGTATTGACCAATCCTTGTTGCACTGTCAGGGTTTAATGGCCATAGCAACATCACACTTGTCATTAGCACAAGGAAAATGTGATGCTTATTATGCTTATATTATTTTACCATAACAATTCAAGTTAAAAACTAATATCATATAATTTTACCATGACAATTCAAGCAAAAAACTAAAAACAAAACAAAGAGCTTTGTTTTAAACAAAGTGGCAATGGATAGGAGTAACTGACGCATGTTCAGATTCTCCTTCATGTATATATCAAGTTAACCCAACCCCGCTGTGTTTGTGTCTGTTGATGTGAGCTCAGCCCTTCATGTTTTTGCCATGTTAAAAATGATGTGCATCATGTAACTTCACCAAATAACAGTCTCCAAATGTTATGTAAAAGTACCATGGGGGTGTCATGACACCAACATATCCTATTGCCACAAGGTTAATAGAAACCTGTGACTGTGTGAAAGAGCTATAGACATACAGGAACAGATAAAAATGGTAATGAGGTAAAGAAGACAAAAAGGGAGTAAACTGAGGAGAAATGGCTTAGTCTGAGCCCTGTGCTCACCACTCTGCAGTGTCTGTCTGCCTCCAGAGAGAACCCCGCTTGGCAGCATGCCAGTGGGCGTCAGGCCCTTAAGCGTCAACACATTTTCACTCTCCTCTCTGCAGGAACAACAGAGGCAGGCAAAGAGGTCAGAAAATTGAGCTGAACCTTGGTCAAACTGGAGAAAAACACTTTAGGACCGCTGCTTTGCACATACACACACACACACATTATATACTTTCAGAATTTGAAACTATACCATATAATAACACTTAGACACACTTGCATGCAAACAAAGTTTACCTGAGAACTGAGAACATTTTGGCCATTTTGCCAATAGCCCGAATCTTGTTTTTGATCACCTCCTTACGTGCTGCAGCTGCATTGGCTGCAAAAAAAAAAAGTCTATTGCAGTCTTTTCAGACATGACAGAAATTCTCACAAGCAATTTTTAGAAGCTATCTTATATGTAAATAAACGTAATGTAAGCTTCTCTAATTTATACTGCAATCATTACATGTACATCATGGTCCTCTGTCCATACTGATCTAGCTCAATGTGGAGAATCAACTCAACCCTTAATTCACCAATGATAAACATACAGGATCAAGTCAGTAAAAAGTTAGCTGTTGAATGTTATTTGCAAAAGTTCTCACCATCAAATATCTCATCTTCATCATTCATGAGTTCATCATCAGAGCAGATGCTTAGCACATTCACCAGCATTTCTGTGACTGTGAAGGATAAAGTGTGAAGGAAACCGGTGGAAACGGGATAGAACAAATCAGGGTGTGATGAAAAATTTCATATCATCTGGCAAATTTCAAAAAGCGTTCTACCTTTTTCTCCAACAAATGGCAGAGACCAAGTGAAGACATCCATGAAGTTGGGCAGCCAGTAGGGGTGTGGTGAGCAGTTGAACTGTCGAATATTCATGACATTATTTTCATATTTCAGCACAGCGGCTGTTGGGGAAACAGAAGACACAGAAGAGTGAAACTGTTTAATTCTGCCTGCATTTTTATAGCCTGATATTAATATTACACAATGAGTTAAGACAAAGTTTTATACAAAATATAAGTTTTTGAATGCAGTCTGCAATATTTTTGTATAATCATTTCATTTAAATAGGCGAAGGAAGCATGCACTTAGATTTTAAGTTGCTGATTTTGGTCAGCTTAGGCATCACAGATCTATACAGCCTAATCAATTCTGTCTTGTTGTTTGTCTTGAGCCGTCACAATATGATGAACTGATGTTGAAATGAATAAATCAGTTCTTTGAAACAAATTATGACTCATTATGGTGCAATATACACATGCAAACTGGCAATTTCAACACAACAGAGTTATTACCATGAAAAACAAAATCCAGATCCAAAGTATTCACAACTCGACAATTTTAAGAGAATGTTATGTTTGTTATGGTGGGTCCTAGAGATAATGTGATCCTTAATGATACACTATACAGCTGTGGCTCATAGCCATATACTTAACATTTCATATGCCCTATTTAAATAATTTAATGTTGGTAACGTTATCCTTTTTGATTTTTTTCCCTTTCCATAAACAGAAACAGACAAAATGTGATATCTAACCACTAGGTGGCCCAGTTGAGGCTAGAGATTGCTGACATGGTTACATCAAGTGGGATAAAGCCACATGGAGATAGTCAGCAATGCTGACAGCCCCTCCCACGCACCCCATCTACCATAGCCGATGGCAACCAAGACACAGATCTGAGAACACAAACAAACGGGGCTCCCTGATGCTCATTTATGCCTGCTCACAGCTAAATGCACAATGCATCCAGTTTGTGAGTTAAAAAACATAGCATAAATGCAGCAAGTCAGAAAAACCCATGGCAGTCACTTAATCAGCTAAATATGGACACTTTTTAGGTGTTCTGAAATGCCACATGTTATAATTCAAAGGGGCAGATGTTAAGGCAACAGTGGGACGAATTATGTCTGATGTTACATCATCAGGGTCCGCTCTTTATTGTTTTAACAGTTACTTTGACAGTAAATTAATATTTCAGCCATACATGATTATACATGCTATATTATGCATGGGATTATGAATTTTAATGTCAGTTTCATCATACGAGGTCATTAGAAAAAAAAAGAACAGGAAGAGCTGCAAAGAATTGAAAGGAACAAATTGTATTAGAATCGGCTGACCTTTGTTGTTGTAAACATCCAAGTAGTTTGGTGCTGAGAAGATGGTGATGAGGGATGGGAATCCAGTGGTCTGACTTTTACGGTACATCCGGTAGCTTAAAGGCGGTTGGGTAGAGGTCAAGGAAGAAATAAGAAGAGATTTTTCATTTTTATTTTTTAATATATATATTTGTTTTCGTTAAGTCAATTGTCTAATTGTGCATGTTGGGGTGATAGCATACCCAGCATCTTGTGCTTCGTGCGCTCTGATAATTGATAATAGGTTATTGCTCTGTAGGAACTCGCATACAGCTGGATAACTGTAAAAGAGGAAACAGACACTTTGTTTATTCAAGTTTTGTAAAACAGCAGAAAGTAGAACATATTATTAGGTACTGTAGACAAATTACGTTTGTTTTCATCACACAGTATGACTTCTATAAAGCTGCCGGTTTCTAATTCCATACAGTTTTTCTTAATGAGAAAAACACAGAAAATATTTATAGCTTGTGAATGCGTTTGTAAATTCCACGCTGAGGGTGATGCAAGGGTGTGAAAACCAATCCAACAGCCTACTGTTGTAATAAAAAAAAATTACTTAGGTCTGATCATCTTTCCTCCAGCTAACCCTAACAGGAAATGGCCCTGAAGGGGAATTAAGCTTGAAAGGTATAGACTGCATTTCATACAAGGTGAGGCTTTGAGTTATCTTGCATTCACTGTTGGCAACCAATAAAATGAAAAATTTGCAGGTTTCAAGTAGAGGTTAGCTGAAAGCTAACAAGGGTTAGCAACTGCTAGCTGTTAGTTGCTCCTAGCCCCTAAGACTAGTATTTGTTGGAGAAAAACAATGAAACTTTACAAATTTAAGAAACAAAGAAGAGTATTTAGCAAAATGGAGTAGGATTTTATAAAACAAACATTTTCATTATTCATTTCTACACTGCTGCAGAGGGACTCTTATCTCAGCAATTGACAGGCGAGAGGCAGGGCACGCCCTTGACAAGTCAGCAGTACCTTACAAAGAGACAAACAACAATGCTCACACTCACTCCTAGGGAGAATTTAGAGTGACCAATTAACCTAACATGCGTGGACAGTGAGAGGAAGCCAGAGCCAGCGCATAGAGATTATTCCAACTCCACATAGAAAGGCCATTGATTTAACCTCCAGCCGAAGCTTGAACCAGTGACCTTCTTTCTGTGAGACAGGGGTACTCACCACCAAACCCCAGTGCTGCCCAACAAACAAATCAAAAAATAAAACAAAAAAACAAGAAGAACAAACTTCTCTCGCCACTTCTTCTCCATGCATTTACTGTACTGTAGTTAAAGGATCACAAATGAAATTTACATCTTCAACAACCGTTTTGCCTCTCCTTGATTATGGTGAGGAGTTTTATATGTAGTTATATATATTAACTAAATATCTACAATCTTTAAACTGTGTGTATCACTGTGCATTGAAGTTCAAAACTGGTTGCCATTTCCTAACTCACCGCGGTGATCTGTCTGCCAAAACTGGCCGGCCATCTGTATGCAGGGAAACACATGGGCTAGAGCTGGTTAACAAAGCTCTTCTTGGACTGGTTCCTTCATATTTAGGAAAATATTTACACAGGACTCAGAGCCATTTTGCTCTTTTGATTTTTATAGTTTGTCCGTCCCTCCTGTGTGTACCGAGCTTGAAAAAAGAGCATAGTTTTGCCACCCAACCAGCATGGAACAGACCAAAACCTGACTTGGATTTGTCTGAACTAATTTCACTTGAAGCCATCCGCTTAATCTTAAATGACAATCAATATAAAAGCATTGGACCATCTTTTTAACCTTTTAATTTGACCGTTGGTCTACGGGTTGTAATGAGTATGCATCTAACAGATATGTAGCTCGATTGGTTATTGTTCATGTTGACACGTGCTACTTACCTCTTCAGCCTTGTGAAAGAGATCTCTTTGCTTCTCTAAGTCGACTGGTTAAGACACAATGCTTATCAGGACCATCATAAATTGTTATTTGAAAAAAACATGCTACAACATCATAATTTCCCTCTGCGACAAATAATGAATTCTTACTTCCATTTCATTTTATTTTCATTTAATTTCATACTAACCCATAAAAGTTTTGAAACCAATATATCAGATTCACAGTCCCAGTCAAACGTTTGGACAAATTTCTTCATTAAAACTAATGGGAAAGTTATGTCTGAAGCTTTGACTGACAGTGTATGTAAAATGCATAACTGTGGAGGCCCCAGCTTGCAATGTGTAAGGCTTAAAGAATCTGCTGTTGGCGTCTCAGTGACAAATGCAACAGGGCACCTTCAGAAGTCTTGTGAAGTCCGTTGTTCTGTAGGATAAAGGTGTTTTTGCATCACTTAAAATCCCCAAAAATAAAAGATGGGATGGACTTATTACTGGAGACGATAATTGATCCAGTCACTGGTTTAACATGTAGTGCAACCTCTTTGCTGCTTATCAAATTAATT
Source organism: Craterocephalus amniculus (assembly GCA_036024015.1). Taxonomy (NCBI): domain Eukaryota; kingdom Metazoa; phylum Chordata; class Actinopteri; order Atheriniformes; family Atherinidae; genus Craterocephalus; species Craterocephalus amniculus. Next base: position 9,492 of record JAVQJG010181397.1, read on the forward strand.
TTTTGTTCCTGTTTGTTGATGTTTATTGTATATACAAAAAATATGGATTTGTAAAAGTTTTCTTAAAGGGCAACTGTCTTAACAGGATATGCCATCACTTTGAAAAGTAATCTCCTTGAATAGCTTCTGATAATTATAAATAAAGTCAAATGGACATCAGAGGTGAACCTCTGTCCAGACAGCTACAAAGGAAGCACATATCAAGACAACAGTAAGAGATGAAAGAGAAACACTGAATATATTATGAAAATCCCACATGTTCCAAACTTCACTGTACATACTTCAAAATTTTGTTGGCACAAATCCAAATATAATAATTTAGATTAGACTTTTGTTTATCATTATATTATGCACTATTGTAAAGGATCTTTAAAGCTATAAAAAGTAATATGTGCAAATTATTTATTATAATTCTCGCCACACTGTTATCAGATTAAAAAGTGTCTTACTGCATGCACACTTCAACTTAGTAGACAATCCAAAGCAAGATCACCAATAATTATCAAATCTCTTATTATCATTGTTGTCAGTCTCCCATTTGCTCATATTAAAATGTCACATCTACAGTAAGGCTAAAGCTAACAATTATTTCATCAGTGAATTTGTCTGTAATTGTTTTGCTTCACTTGTGGAGTTTATCAAGTGATTAAATTTTATATAGCAAAAACCATTCATCATAGCTTTCCAAAGATCAAAGATGTCTTTAAATTACATTTTGAATAATTTAACTCAGTAATGACCTAATAACAAAAAAGTTTACTCTTCAAAAAACTGAGACTAAATTAAGTAGTTAAACATATGATTAATTCCACTTCAAGATCCGGTGAAACCTCCCCAGCAACAAACCCCTCTTCCTGCTCTTCCTTGCAGTCAGTACCATCCTTGGACCCATCAAACTTTCAAAAGTGTTTAAAATATTAAAGTGCTCGACGCTTTGTGCTGGAAGAAAAACAAGGAGGCCGCTGTGCCCTGAGCACCTGGCAAAACTGTGTCAATCCTCCCATTTTTATAGGTCGCATGCCTTATTTTTCCTTCGTGACCAAAACTGCTGTAAATTACAGGAATACATCCATGGATATGTTTTAGTTTCCTCCACACTATTGACATTTGCACTTAGTAGCACAGCACAACACCGCTCTCAGAAAAGGTATTATGCAACTGTTGCTATTAAAAACACATCTACAAGGCCTTTCGATCTTAGATAGAAGTACAACTTTTCCATCATACTTTGCTTCACAATTTATATCATGCAATGATATGCAGATAAAAAACCTTTATAGGCTGATGTACTGAGATTTAACCATTTCTATTGATCAGAGTGAGAGAACACACTGCACACTCAGTTCCATCTCCCTCCTTTGTAAAAAACACACAATAATGTGTCCGTGAGCCTGTGAGTGAGAACGAGTGAGGAATCTGACAAGTGAGTATGAGAGAAAGAGACAGAGCGGGATGGGAGTGCTGCTCTGTGAGTGTGAAGCTGAGAGGTTTTTTTTCTTTCACCTAGGCTAATCCATCTGTGATGCTGGTGGATTATCATTTCAAAAATATATAAACTAATAAATGTATTACTTATCAATAGGTATCATAACAAGCTTTCAAACCTGAGCAAAGGTAGCAAGAAGCAATGGAGGCAAAATAGACTCCATAAGTTCAAGTTTGCAAATGTTAAAACATTTTACTGAAAGGATAATCCTGCACCAGCAGTATACTGTGCCCCATGTCAATAATATATATGGTGCACACCGTAGAAGTTCTATGCAAATCCTCTTTTGAATGATTTTTCAATATTTCATATATTAGTAAGTGCAATCACCTCATCATATGATATTTCTTTTTTACATTAATAAACATTGCAATTCTATAAAGCTGAAGTGGACTATAATGAATAAATTCAAATGTACAAGGCTGAATTTACCAAGCAGAAATGAACTGGGTTAAATCCAAACTGAACTGGACTCGGCATAATCTCACTTGAACAGATCTCGTTTATTTTCTTTATACATTACCCAGTGATGACTTTTTTTTGTGAATTTGTGTTATTGAGAAGTGCAGCACTGGGATGGGAATGTAATCTTGCTTTCCCTTTGCTTCCACTAACTGCAACTTTTTCCAGGTAATATTTTCTGTCAATTAATTTGTTTTGTTGTTTTTGTTTTTAACCATAAGGACTCTAACCCCGTGAAGACGGTATGAGACGAACAAAGAAGAAAGAAGCAAATAAAATGCACCTCACCAGGTGTAATTTAATTGCACTAAAGATCTAGTTTACAGGCCAGTGTTGGACCAAAATCTTACACCCTTAACATATTTTTGATAAATTCATTAGAGTAAATTGATTATTATACTTCCAAAGACATCTAGCCATTTAGCAGTGTGTTTACTCCGTGCAATGATATATTGTGGATTTTACGATGCTGAAACACGTAACATTTTCTGTCTTTAACAGAGGATAGAAATGATCAAATTCTGTACCGGTCTTTCAAGACATATCTTCTAGGCACTACTGGTCAATCATCTTTGAGCAGATCACATGCTATAAGTTCAGGGGGGACTATGCAGCCAAACTTAAGCTCTTCTACATGTGGCCTCTGGAGGATAATGAAGGTTTTGAGCGGGTCAACCCAACAGAAATAGTTGACTTTCAGCAGGAGATTGTACAGAATCTGTGGCTCATCTTTTTACACATAATGAACAAATGACCCTGTGATTAAATAGCCCATAACTTAACTTTTCAACGTAAAACTCCCCTTTCCGGACTCATTTCTTGGTGCAGTGACAGCTATTGTGTGGCCCAGCAGCATTCCATGGCTGAGAAAATTCAGTTTACAAATTTTTCATCCTAAAGGCACACGTGCTGAGTTTCACTCTGTGCATGCATCACACGGTACACTGTAAACCCGAACAAGTTGAAAATACTCAAAATATTTGTCGTAACTGATTACGTGAAAGTTTTTGGGTTGCATAAATAAATTTTATGAGTTCCACTAAACTTAAAAGATATAATTTATAGTTAAGAAAGGGGCAGACCCTATGAATAGAGTTGTAGTTAGTACCAGATGAGGATCTTCTCATTCAGCCTAAGCAGACCGTAACTGTCCAAGTTGTGGCCCTAACCCAAAGGGTGGAAGGCTGGCCTTAGACTACCTAATTTTTAGAAGGAGGTTATAAGTGAATCTCTAGGGGATTCATTAATAGTAGAAGTTAAACAGAGTCTCTTTAACCCTTTAAAAATGGAGGCGGCCGCCCACGGCCCCTAGGGGCCCCCAATTAGCTTAATCCTGATTTAAACCATCATAAAATAAAAACTATAATAGCTAGAGAGATCATTTTTTTAGCTGAAAGCTAAGAATCTTGCCATTCTAACGAGTCAATTGGTGCGATTTGATGACGTCATCACGTTGCGCTACGTACGATACAAAACGGCGATGCACACAATCAGTCACAGTTACAGTTACAGTTTTCAAAGGGTTAAGGTTAGGCTTTGCATGCAACAGTGTCTTTCCATGTCTTTATATACCACATGTGTTGTATTCATTTTCATTCTTTCCCACCAACACAGTCAGACGTTAAATTGTTCAACATCAGTGGAAATGCAGATACAACTACTTTCTCATCACACTTTTCTACATTAACTACGCCCACACATTTGTCCAATCACACAATGCCTCATGGAGCCCCACGAGAGCAAAGTTCTGCTTGGCTGATGCGTCAAGAATGAGCCGCAAGATGTCTTCAGTCGCATCCGCCAGAACAAAATGACATCATCGTGCTCCTGTGGCCTCGAGAGCAGGAAGTAAGTTCTTGTGGAGTGTGTAACAGGCTTCAGTGAGAGGGTGTTCCAGCTGCAGACATGCATAACTAACACAGCAACTGCAGGTTCTGGTAAGGTTGGTTGCGATATTCAGACAGCGTTGGCAGGATTGTTGAGATAAAAACATTTCTAAGCGTTGTGTAAATGTTCGCTGAAGGTCGCAACTATCCTTTAGAGAACTTTCTGGAAACTTAAAAGAAATGGATGGATGTAAAACACTGCTGAGAGATGAAGAACCGAAATATGCTGAAGAGACTGGGGATGAGCTGCCGCCCCAGCATGGGTTGCTGCATTCGGTCAGAGGGATCTATCGTGATCCCTCTTATACAACAATGAGACGTGCATTGACTAGTCAAAAAAAATGACCACAAAATACTTGAATGTATTTTTCTTTCCCTCATAAGTGGGAAAATCTTGCATGATGACAGTGTTAAGGAAGAATGGGATATGCTATACAAGCTGAGAGGAACGTTAGGAAAATGGTGGTTCAGGGCAGTGCCAAATATTAGTTGCAACCTTCAGCAAACGTTCACTGAACGCTTAGAAAAGACAGATAGATAGAAAGATAGATAGAAAGATAGAAAGATAGAAAGATAGAAAGATAGATAGAAAGATAGAAAGATAGATAGATAGATAGATAGATAGATAGATAGATAGATAGATAGATAGATAGATAGATAGATAGACAGATAGACAGATAGACAGATAGACAGATAGACAGATAGACAG
>JAVQJG010181408.1:0-20515 GCA_036024015.1 Craterocephalus amniculus
AAGAAAAAGCAGTTAAAAGTTTTGTTAAGTTGTTTAGAACTGTTTTCTTTTAAAAATGTGTTTAATGTAAAGCTTTAATAGATAAATATTATAAACTTAAGGGGCACAGACTTTCTTTACCTTGATTCTCTCTGTGACGTTCCATAACTTGCAATGCAAAGACTACATTTCTCTTTTACAATTTGTTTGTCAATTTGCATCGTTTCTTTGTTCTTAAAGTACGTTTTCATTTTATTTAGCATTAGCATTCAAGCCAATATATTTATATTAATTTTTTTTTTCAAGTAACTAGTTACCATAACTTCCACTCCTATCTGGTTGAGGCTGATGGTTTGTCCTTGCTGTTAGGACTTTTTGCTTTCCCCTGTCACTGCACTGCATGCTCAGGATGGGGGGCTGAAGTGAAAAAGAAGATTCAGTGCAATCTATTGGATTCCATAGTCAACTATTTATTTTTTCATTTATTATTTGTTTTTTTGTTTGTTTGTTTGTCTGTTTGTTTGTTTATTTGAAGTGGCTAATTTGAACACAGTTATAACTTGGACTAATATGGATCACATAATGGATCATGTTCATTGTGTTTAACTCTTCTCGACATTCTCTAAACATCTGACTAAAGAGACCAGCAGCTGGACCTTTTGGAAAAGAATCCTGTTCGGTTGATGGAGAATTACAGCTGCTTCAGTCTTCGGTCTTCATTGTTATATTTTGCATTTCATGATAAATCGTCATAAAGGCTTTCAGGTGGTGAAAGATGCAGACTGCAGGCAGGCTGGCCCCGCTCCCAGACGCCATGCTGTTATACAGTACATGCAGTTCGGGATCATTTTGTTAAAATCTGCAAGACCTTAGCTGAAAAAGCTAGTATCTGCATGAAGATGGAGTTTTTTGTAGACTGCTGAACCTCTTTCTGTCTTTACTTAAGATACTCTTCTTGCTACTTTTATTATTACCAATTATGTTAAAATATTAGTTTATGGGATTTGTTGCATTACTTTCTTATTCTAATTCATGTTTTCATGTAGCATCCTAACATACTTGAAATTGGGCTTAATTAAATGTTTCAATTAAGAATAGGCTGTTTAATTTGACTAAATCGAATTCAGAAGGCAAATCAAGCTGTTTTTACATATATTTTTATCTAAAGAAACACATTTTTAAGGTACTGTTCAAAATAAGTCATCATAAAACCTCATCATGTAGGTTATTGCAGTGAGTAACCTCATCCACTGATGTTTACTGCAGTGGACCTGAAAAAACCTCTGACTGAACCCACTCATTTTATCTGTTTACATTGTTGTATATATACTTTAGTGTTTTTCTTTATGTTTGGCAACATTATTTGTTTAATTTGCTGTAGGACCTCCAGAACAGTTCTCAGCACAGAGCCAGCCTTCTTGATCAATTTGTTAACCATCTGAGTTGCTGGCTCTGACACTTCCCTCCTAAAAAACTGTTGCAATGAAAATTGTCCTGCCCAGGATAGATTTCTAGAAAATATTAAACGTCTTGCGGCAAACAATAAATGATCTTAGCTTTCTGAAGAGAGTCTCTGTTCTTTCTTTGGTCTTTGTGTTCAGTCCTTCATGTTTCAGGTGAACATCCAAGTATCCTCTACTACATCCATCATGGAAACTGTTTGGCTTCTTCCTAGAACAAGAAAGTGTTTAATCTAACTGTAGCCTATGCAGTTCTCTTGGATTTAGATATGGTTGCAGCTCTTTTAACCTTCATCAGTGCAAATTAAAACCATTTTTGGTTCTCTTCTTTTATACGGACCATGTGAACACTGAAAGAGTTGAGGGTAAAGAATACATTTTCTATATGGCATTAAACAGACATGGCCTGATTAGGAAGTTGGTGAATGCTGAATAATTCTTATGAACAGCTTGATTGAATATGTAAAGAAAGAGAATTTATTTGAATGCAGGAGATATGCAGAGATCTGAGCCTTGATACTCCACATGACACTAAGTCAAGCAGAGTTCAGCCTGAGTGCAGTGGGTTCTGTTGTGTAACTTGGATGCTGAATCTGTTTTTCGATAGGGCTTGTAATCCAGGATAGTTGGCTTCTTTCAGGGACACAGATTGTACAATCCCCATCACTGACAGAGCTAGTTGTTCAGAATGTATAGGAGGGTTTGGCAGTAAAATAACAGTGATAAGATAATAATATAATACTTCATTTATTCACCTGTCAGGTTCAAGTTCAGTAACATTAAAAGGCCTCTAAAAAACATTTTGATCTCTCAAAATTATTGGGAAGATCATAAATTCATACCCATCACAATCCTTTGTCACTCCAACTGTTATCACTTTACTTTAATGTGACAGTCTGAACCAATGAAACTTTAATTTCAGAAAACTCAAACACAAAATTATTGTTCCAATACTTGCTGGAAATAATGTTTTCCTGTAGGCCCTAATCAGTCATGTGCTAAAGTGTTTTATTAGTGCATCAAAGAAATTTAGCAATGAAGCTATAAACGTTTAATAAAAGTATAAGTTACAAATTTGTTTACAGACTTGATGACAGCTGAGTGAATCCTCTGAGGACAGCCTGGGGTTTCTGAATAAAGATGCAAGCCAATAATGCAAAATAGCCTCGATTTTAGGCAGTAGAGCCATCTATCAATGGAAATTATGAGGAAATGGGCAGAAGTGCAGACTTACTGTAAATCATGGCTCTTACGGTATCTGCTCTCAGATTTAGTGGACAATACTGAAGCAGATGCTGAAGATATGACTATTGAGAGAACTTTTTAAAGAAATCTTGTGGTTAGGGGCTTTTACAGCTTCCTCAAGATATCCATTATTAAGAACTCTGCAAAGTTACAAATTCAAGATTACAACCATTGAAATTCTCTTTCACAGAACACATGCATTTACATGTCAAATTTATTTAAAGCCTGCAACACATGAGTTTTGTATAGAATATTTCCTCTCAGTAGTGTAATGTGTTTTTTAATAGTAAACACTGATTATTGACTAGGGGTGTAACGATTCATCGATTCTATGGATGTATCGATTTTTATTCCAATGATTCAACAGATTTGATATGCGCTTGGCAAGTTGGTAGTAAAATTGTTATTTACCAATCTATTATCGTTTCTATCAATATCGATAGTATTCTATCAATTCTATCGATATTGAGGAATACTTTGGATCAAAGCACGGAAGATTTCATTTCTGCACTTTTTATGTTGAAAAAATAGTGGAAGTAGCAGGTTATTACATAAATAAGGCTATTAAATAAATATATATATATATATATATATTTATTTATTTATTTAATTATTAATTTACTGTTATATTTTGTGAGAGTGTATAAACCTAATATAATTAACCACTCACAATAATTTGATGAACCCTTGAATAATCATGACATGTGCTCTTAAAAGCTCTTAGTCATGAAAATTGACGCCTTGTTGCAATGTTATTATTTTTTCTGATTGCATTATCTTCCAGGATGAATATTGTACCTTTTACTGCATTGCCTTTGGCTACTAATACAACTGCTTCTGCAAATACACTCTTATTGGTATTTTCATTCTTTTTTACATTTTTTTACAACAATTTATACAAAAGAAAAGTGTCGGAGTGAGTCATTTGAAGTTGTGAAATAAGTATGTGCCCTTATGCTAGTAGTGTAGTAGTTTTTTTCACCACACATAAAATCAAAGAGAGGTAAGCTAACCAGCTTGCTTTCTTGAAGAAGAGATGCTACATTTTAAAGGACTGAATATAGAAAAAAGTACTTCAACAGCTCTTCTGAAAAGAGCTGCAAAATTAAGCTCAAAGGACCAGCATCCACCTGAAAGTGAGAAAGGGGAAATAAAGAAACCACTGTCTAAAGCAGCAAATTGCTAAAAAAGCACAATCAGAGGAGGGGACTTTGGGTTCTCTCGCACCGAATGTGGAGGATGATGAAAAATGCTGCTCTGCGGTCCTCGGGGACCACACTGGGCTTGTCCATGATACATGAACACAGTCACATATGCACACACAGCAAAAGCAAATAATCCAGGCAGAAGCAGAGCTTTTGAAAAGCCCACATATACAGTCCTATATGGTGCATGATGATTACATGATGAAGCAGTGGGAGAAGAATGGATTATATATAACGGTGGAGGAGTGGAGTAAAAGAGGGGGTTGGAAAATAAAACCGGAGAGATAGTAAACCAATTACCATACTGGGACAGCCTTTCATCAGCTGTCAGCACACACAAATATACACTCCACTATCTGTTTTGTACTTCCACTGCATACAAATACAGGATCCACAAATGCACATACGCGTACATGGGTCAGACACTTCGCCTTATCTCTCTGGCATACACATATTCAGAGCTCTCTTCAAACAAATGCACTCTTGATTAAATATTGAAGAGACCCCATGGCGGACTAAGCCAAGATACGGTTCCTCCTGTCACTTAAAGACCTCTCCATCCGGGAGAAGAAGAAGACAGGGTGCCAGAGGAATGGAGGAACACTGTGACCTGAGAAAATGGTGCAAATTGTAGAGGAGGATGAAGAGGGCTAGACGGAGTGAAAAATCAGAGGTTGGATGGGAAAGAAGAGAAGAAGCAGTGGAGCAATTATAAAGAGACAAGAAGGGAGAAGAATAGAACAGACAAGGAGACGGAGCTGGACAAAATCTGAACATAATCTCACACTGAAGGTCAAATATATACATGTACATGAGACCGATGTCGGATGATTTTTTTTGTCAGTTCACAGAATTCCTGCATGACCGGATTATTTTTAGCCATGTTACCAACTGTTCCGTCCACCACTTTTTCCAAACTCAATTCCTCTCAACAATGCTTGCCATAAAAGTTTGTTCACTAAGTTTTCAGCCCCTGACAGATTTAACTCCAGACTCTGACATGTGCTGTAGAGGCAGGCTGCCAGATTGATTTAAGTGGTCAAAAGTGGTGCAGATCTCACTGAAATTCGGTGCATACGTCCACATTGGGCCTGTGGGTAATTTTTATCTGTATCGCAAATTGTGATTTACCTCAGACTACAAAAGACTAAAGACATGAGATTAGTCACTCATGATGCAAAGTGACAGTGCTAAGCTGCCCACATTTTATCTGAAGCAAAGAAATGTTGTGAGGGAAAGAAGGGCTTGATCGGTGGCAATGAACAGCCTGCCCTTGCAGCCAAAGATTGCTGGTTTGAATCCTGCACAGTCTTTTCCACAATTCTTCACTTTTTTTTTGATCCACTGTGTTTCTGTAATTACTGACTTTTCTGCTTCACTCCCACCCACTGATGGTTATGTTAGTAGTTAACGTATAAGTGCATGTTTAGGGTTAGGGTTAATGTACATTTGTTAAAAGAAAATGATATATTGTCTATATTATTATATATTGTCTAAGACAACGTAGTTTGGTATGCACTGGTGGTGGTCTGCGTTGGTTTCCTGTTCATTTCCAGTTGTTATGTGCACAAAACAACTACCAACAAAAGTCTTGCCAACTCACATTCATTAAGCCTGGATTGTGAAACTGCTCGCTTGGATACATTTTCTTTTTTCACTATTTTCTGTGAGATGGAGCTGTCTCTGGGCTGAAATATTAATAGGGCATATAAAGATGAAAAAATAGTCATTGTGAGCATGTTGACAACCATTGTTAGCATATATAAATTGAACTGCAAACATGGCTGCAATTTCTTTTTTGATTCACTCATTTTGGATTCAGGGTCAGCTTATGCTTTTAAAATGGTGCAGTAAATTTATTCAATAAATAAAAATATGTGGCTAGTGTTTTTGCGGGGAAAAAAATCTATCAGCATGTTTATATCAATCTATTTAGCTGATTTATGTTGATGTAGCTATCTTTTAATATAGCTCAAATAAAACCTCTCTTCCCACTGAAGCCCTCAAACTATTTCTAATCATTGTAAAAGCCTTATATCCCTACAGTCTGTACATGTTGCCTTATAAAAATATAAGAAGCCCTCATCATGCTTTTTCCCAAAGATATGACCCAGAGAGGACTGAGCAGGATTGCCATCTGCAGCATCTACAGGGAACTGCAGTCTATTTACCTCTATATATCAGCCTTTGATACTAAAATTACTTACAAGACCTGCAGGTTATGGCATACATGCATCAAACGACTCCGGACCATTAAAATCAGACACCATGGTGCTCAAAACAACACCAGGTTCTATCTATAAGGTGTCTATCGAGGACAATCTGACAGCGAAAATCTTTAATGGTGTTTACAAATTGCTTCTGTCTTTGTTCATAATGATCCGACTGTCTTCAGTTATATAATACATTTAGCTAAATTTCTGGTTTTCCAGTTAATCATGTAAATGGGTTCTCAATGAGAAAACAAACAAAAGGGGCATTCAAAATGTTCTAAAATGAATAATAAAAGTGAAATTTTAATGAATGAAAAGAAAAATTAGTAGATGAAGTTATTATTTTGTCACTATTTAGCCATTAAACGTTCACTGTGCAGCATATTTTTCACTGCTCCACTGATACTCGAAGCCTCCTGTGTAAAGAGCTTCTGTCCTAAAAGCAACATCCATATGTGATTGTAAGTCTAATTTGGCTTACACATTCGTATGGGTTTTAAGAAAATATTGGATGAATAGAGAGTTTATGCTCTGAGGTCAAAACGTAGGACCACTCAGCACATTCCTGCTTTGGGGGTCCCATTAGGTTAATCCAGCTCTGCCATATACTGTATATTTGATCATGTTCACAGGCCTCAACGTTCTAAAAAACTTACCTTGTTCTGGATTGTACAAGTGACTTCAGCCATTGACATTAAATCAGGAAGTGGTCACTGTATTAAAAAGAATAAGAAAATCTGATTTTTCAAGTTTTTTAAAATTCTTTTAAGCTGTGCTTATGTTGGACAGGTTGACACAATGCAGAGGACTGAAATAAGTAAAACAGCTTTGTGGTTATTTCGGACTTTCGGGATTTCTTCTACGGCACGGTGCATATGCGTCAACATCAACTCAGATTTTGTCAGGGTAATTTCATTAGTCAAAAGTAAATGTTCCCCTCTGCTTAGAGAGGCATATAAATAAGACTTTCTCACCCTTTTTATGCATCAGCTGTTGCAACAGGAAACCAAATTTCCCTGAGTTTCACTTATAAAGAGAGACAAAAAAAGAGGATCTCACTCATTTAAAAGACTAGATTTGGTTTCCAGGGTTGTAAGTAAGAGTAAGACGTGTCAGGGCTTGTCTGAAAAAAGTCCAACATGAAGGGGTTTTTATAACAAGTAACCCCGGTCGGGATAATAAATCAAATATACTATAATCTCTAGTAGAGGAGCGGAAAACTCAAAGCTCCGCAGCTGCCTCCCACTTTAGTTCCACAAATTCAGGAAAAAAACAAGCAGACAAAAGGGAACAATACAACAGCCGAAGGGTGATCATTAAGGGCTTTATCTATGTCATTAGAAGGTTATAAATTTTAATCTATACTATTCAGGGAGCCAATTTAAAGAAGCTGAAACAGGAGAGATGAGCTCTCTCTTCTGGTTGTACCTGTGGCAGCGTGTTTTGGAGTAACTGGAAGATGTTTAGGGAATTATGTGGGCGCTGCTGTTCAGTGTATGTCTGAAAATTACATGGTGCAGTTTTTCAGCAGGGTTCCAGATTCTTTTATCTTGAGGCCTGTTTAAAATGTAAAAGACAAGTCTGGTTAGCTGTAGCTATTTCATTCTAGAGGTCTTATTAATAGAAAAAACATGTCATGGGAATGACAATAACATGCTGATATGTTTCCCAAAGATGTTGCTCAAAGGTATCAAGGAGAACAGAATCAGTCCAAAATCCAAACCCAATATTGCCCTGAACCTATCTAATGCACATGTAATCATATAAACTAATTAGCCACTTTATTGGGATCAACTTTCTTGCTTTGGGTTGGACACCTTTTTGCCTGTAGAAATGTCTTAATTGTGTGTAGCATAGATTCAGTATGGTATTGAAAATATTTCATGGTGACATGACACAGTAGCATCACACAGTTGCTGCAGGTTTGTTGGTTGCACATTTATAATGAAAAAAACTCCCATTCCACCACATCCAAATGGAGTTCTGCTAGATGGGAATCTGGCAACTAAGGAGGTATTAAGTGCAGTGAACTTTTTGTTCTGTTTTTAAAAAAACTGTTAAAGTCGATTTGAGTTTTGTGGCATTGTGCATTATCCTGCTTAGACACAAGAGGCCATCTGGGTACATTGTGCCCTCAACCCTTTAAAGCCCAACCTCAGAAAAAATGAGGAAAGAAGTTGAATTTTCAAAATCTTTGTATATCTACCATTTATAACCATATGATAAGTCTTCTGTAGTCTTGTGCTTCCTGGAGTCCATGAGGAAGCAGACAACAAGTATCGTGTTGCCTACAACAGGGTTTTGAGCACCTTTTTTTTTTCTTTTCTTTTTTTTTTAACCAAAAAGTAATACAAAATGTCTCAGCAACGGCATGTATTACATACGATATATTTGGCTTTATATAGATTGACATGGTTAGCAAATAAGCTATAGCATTTAAAAAGTCATCTGTTGGTTCTAAGAGGCCCAAAATGTGCCAGAAAATATATCTCCCACAATATTACACTACCAACAGCAGTTGGTACATCCTACCACTGATACACGGTGGGATGGATGTTTTTATGTTGCTTACACCAATCTCTTACCCAACATTGGGAATGATGCAGCTGGAGACAAACCTTATCAGACCAGGAAACATTCACTGATGGTATTCTGTATATCTTGGCTATTATTTCATTGAAGTTACTGTTGCCTTTCTTTTCAATCAGTTCCCCAGTCGTCCTCTAGTCTCTGACATCAAAGTGTTGGTCTTGGTACAGATATGGTAACTATTGCTCACTGGATATTTTCACTTTTTCTGACCATTTTTTGTATATCCTACCTAGACATGGTTGTGTGTGAGAATCTGAGTCAATCAGGAGTTTTTGATAAGGTCAGACCAGCCTGTTAGACACTGCCAAATGAAGATTTACTAGCTGTTTGTGTCAACATGAAATTATATGTGTACCTAAATACATAGCTAGTGAGTGTAAAAAAAAACAAAACAAGATGGCTTGGATCATTTGAGATTAATATTTCATTTGATATGCACAATTTAATATATGTTAATATTCACCACAGATCTGTGTATCAGTGATGATACCTTCCTTCTGTCTTGAGTCATCCGAGAAATGTTAAGTCATTCCAGGAAAAGGCGCACCTGGTGGAAAATCTCCTAACTAATAAGATTAAACGACAACAGGTCAATCACATGACTAGGTGTAAAAATAGTTTCAGGCATGTCCTTCAGGAGTAGGAAAGATTAGCACAGACAAAAAAGGTCAGCGAGTAAAAAATCCTGCTTGCAAACATAAAGTTGCAATTTACAGATTTCCAGTAACTGATATTTATATATTGAGGGAATTTATCTTATTTGGCTTTGTCTGATTGTTTTGTGTCTTTATTTTGTGTGTCTTCGTTTTTCACATCTGACATTTTTCATCTCTATGTTGATTTTGAATCTAATGTTCTGTTTAGCCCTTTGTTTCTTAACGTTATTTTGAGTTATTCTGTCTCCTTTTAACAGCACAATGAACTTTTTAATAACAGATTTCCAAAAATACTTCAAAAGTGTTGAATTTGAAGCTTTTCAGTTCTAAATTCCAATCAATATATATATATATATATATACATACAATGTATTTGCCCAAATAAATCAAACCTTACAGGTTTGGGAAGTCCCCATGAGTATAGTTTTCATGGTTGGACCTAGGGATACCCTCACAAAAAAACAGCTCTTTTGATTTGCAGCACACGGAATTCATCAGGCACAGCTTTAAACACTTTAAAGAAGACATGATGAACAATAAAAACGTTAAAATATCGAAATATTTATCAATTATGATCAGCTAATTAAACAGATGTGCTCAGTCACAGCATCTAAAAAAACAGTTGCATAATAGATAAAATCATTATGCAATCAAGTCTGCAGCTCAGGGCCATTACCTTTCATCTTCTAGGCATTAAGTGCCCGGCTGCCCAGGAGGCCCAAAGAAAAACCTAAACCTGTTTTCTGTGGCTAAAGGAACAGACATGCGGAGACCAGAAAGAAGTAGCTCCTATTTTTTATTCAAAGGATGCGTCTATAAAAATGGCTTTTGCTTTTATAATCACTCTGACATTAAATATGCCCTCCAGGCTGCTGAATTTCACCTCAGCTTCTTTAGATGCTTTGCACATCATTTTACTGTGGGACTTCTTTTCCCTAATGGCAAGGATTTTGTACTTTTAACTGAAAAAGAAATGACAGACTCAATATAAAACATTTTGATAAGGCTCCTATCTATCTGGGATTTGGCCTTTCCTTGCAAAACATATCACAGTTCATGTCAAACTTCAATTTGTTGTCAGTTATAGTGCCCAGATATTTATAGTTGTTCACCGGCCATACTGGTTGGTTATTAATTAAACTACAGAGGGGAGCTACAGATGGTAGCCTAAAATCAATGCAAACCATTTTTGAGACATAAATTTGGAGGAAGGCCTCATCACACCAGCCTCAAGAACCTGGCCATGGGCAGGTTTGCAGGCTGACTATGACTGAGTCATCTGCGTACTTCATAATAAAACTGTCTGTGTGCTGGCACAATCATTTGTAAAATAAGTAAAAGGGGAGATCAAACACACCCCTCAGGTGAGCCGGTGGAGGATGTTAAGCGGCTGGACAATGTTCCATTCACTCTTACTTTTTGAAATGTGTGTGTTAGGAAATCTAAAATCCAACCCACCAGATATGTGCCAAACCCAAAGTTAACAAGTTTATCAGCTGAAGTGTGAGGCTGGATTGTATTAAAAGATTAAAATCACGTTTCTTGTTACATTCAAGATGCCTGTATACAATATTAGGTAAAGCAGCTTGAAATGAAATCAAGCTGTTTCAAGTAAACACTTTATTCATGAAGGTGAAACTAATATGAGACATTTATTGTGTCGGGTTATTTTAACAGGACTGTTGCTCCATTCTTGTCTCTCAGGATTCCAGCTGCTCAACAGTCCTGCGTCCTCTTTCTCTATTCTGACCAATATTTTCATTAATTTTTCATCTGTGGATAAAATATAGGATACAATAAAATATGCAAGGTCTTTTGTGAAAAAGATGTAATCTGGAGAAGATTTTCCTTTATTCCTTCCTGCACTGATGGTTCCCCGCTAGATGTGCAAATCAGTTTCATGGGCAGTAATGAACGTCCACACTACCTGATGAGTAGGAATCTGTTTTGGTCCTTCATGTCGGTTGAGAAGATGTTGTGAGGCAACATTTCTGATTTTGAAGAAAGAATTTAGCATTTGGATGTCTCTAACAGGATATTTACTTCGTTTTCTCAGTACACTTTAAACCATCTTCAGCAAGGCAGAGTTTCTGCATCATGATCACATTTATTCTTTATGCGATGGAGCTTTAACCTGAATTTGTACTGTAGATTGCACAGCAAACTTTCCATGACAGAATCATAGAGATTCATAGAGATTTTGATAGAGAATCATTTGAGGGCCCAAGGAACATGGACATCCAATTTTTGTTTTTGGTTGTTGATGCCAATCATATGTATGACAGAATATTCAATATTTTTTCCTTTTGTGGATTGCTCATCATCTCTTCCCATCTGAACTTCTGAGAGTCTGACTTGTTGCTAGTCAACCCACGTAAGTTTTCTTCATCTGTTTCTCTTTCATACAGCTTACTTGCCCAGGCTTTATGCCTTAATCTTAACTTTTCTGAAGTTTTCTAAAGGTTTGTAAATGTAAGGTTGAAAACAACAAAGTGTCTCAGCAGCCATAATAAAAGCTGGACTGATGAGAAGATCTTATGGCTAGTTCCTGGGCGGGGACTGATCCCCGCCATGACGCATGATCAATCAGAGGCATACAGAAGGGTCACATGCAGAATGTAGTTTTCAACTTCTGCTGGCCCAGTCAAAACTGTACTTAAGAGTTAATCTTCCTTGTTAACCTGTACTATGTTCTGGAAGAAAAGCCTATACTAACTGCTTTAAACAAGTTTAATTTGGTAAAATAAAGCATCATTATCAAATAAACGGCCATGGATAGACACATAAATAAGAATGAAAAGTTCAGGCTGAAGATCTAAGTCAGATTCTTGGACTTTCTTTAAAGTCTACCATCAAAATAATAAAAAAAAAATCATATTTGAGAAAAGGCAGGCAGTAAAGTCCAGGATGCGTAGAGTTATGCATCGCAAATCTTTTATCAAAGGCAAATAAGAGAGACAGAGAGGGAGACACCAGCCTCATCCTGGACCAACAGTCGAGCACAACCTTCAGTGATAACTGGTATATCGACATTCCACCATCATTTAGATCCAGGATAAATATCACAACTTCGAGGAGTCTCATTTTGGACCTCTGTGGTAGAAGATGAATTGATCCAAACCCTGACTCACCAACCAGTTTCATCTCACTGCACTTTCTCCCCAAGTCAGAAAAACCAGGCAGAGTATAGTAATTATGTAAACCATTTACACCAGTGAATATGCAGAAAAGATGGTCTTATTTTACTCAAACTTTCTACATACTGTCTCAGCAGGGAGGAAAATGTGCAATGTCAACACTTCCCCATAAGCTAAGATCTCCCCCCTCAACCACTGAGCTATTCTGAAGCTCCGAATTGTCCACTGGAAGTACCAAAATAGTCCCTGATTCAAACACAAGCCCGCTCTTACAACATACTGAGTAGAGAACATCCACCAGCAACCGGTGTCATCTTTTTGTTTTATTTTTTCCTTTTTGTTGTTGGACTCAGTCCAAATGTCTAATTCACCAAAAAGGCAAAGGTTCATATCAAAAATCGGGAAGTGAGAAAGAATAAGATATTGTAATAATGAAAACGTAACAGCTTTTACTGTTTGTGAGCGCTTTTGAACAAAGAATTTTTGCAACCGGTTACTAATTTACATCCATGAAAAAAGATTTACATTAATTTGAATATCAGAGAGACTAATTGTATTGACTACATGAGCATTAAATTAAATCAAATCAGAGCTACGCCGACCTAAAACTGCTCATTTTTTCGGTAAAAAAAAACGCAATAAAACAATGTGAAGAGGATGGTGTAAAAATCTACACAGAAGTCTCAAATTATAACATTTGCCAAAGATGTCAAAAGGCAAGAAATTCAGGATGAACAATTCAAATCTACAACTCTACAGTCACCGTAGTGTTGATACAGACATTATATTGAACACAATATAGTGATATGTGACCGAGAGCCTATACCAAAATAACTTTCACACTTACAAAAAGAAATATGTCAAATCTAAAGGGTGCACAAACTTTTAATAGAAATGCTTTTTGTTTTTACCCCTCAGCTTTTTTTGCAAAAAGTAATAGTGATCAGATGTTGGTTTTACGACATCACAGCATGGTGTTTTGTCAGATCTTCCAATTTCATTCACATGCTTATATTTGGAATGTATTCTCTGCTTTTTTTAAAAATTCGTCTTATGCAACATGCCTTAAAACAAATATGAGACAGAGGCATCATAAAGGCTTCATAAAGTTCATGGATGTTTAAAAAAGAAAGCAATCAAAACCCAAGAACTGGTGATTGATTTCAGGAAAAGTTCAGTTTTTATTTCCTCTGTGGTTGATGACCAGATTGTTGAGTGTGTGCAGAAGTACTAATATCTGGACACTACCTGGCAACAACTACCAACGTGCTGTAATGGCTCCTTTGTGCATTAAAAACTAATCCATGACCATGACTGGACTTTTAGCAGAAGCTTCATGTTGACAAATATCTTAAGTTGCTTTATTCTTATTTTATTGAATCAGTTATTATACTGTCTTTGAACAGCTAATATGGCTCAGTTAATGTCTCAAATTGGTAAGGGGGTCTGGTTGAAATGTGCTGTGAGATTGTTGTAATAATGAAATGAGCTTTATGATATATATTGTTAGGACTTTGGAAAGACACTCTTGGATCTTACAATGGTCAGATCTCACCGCCATTTGGTTTTTGCTGGGAACCAGTAGCTTTGCCCAAAATTTTCCAATCTTTTGTTGCCTCTGATGATGAAATGATAAATTATCTCATGTTTCACTTTCTAATATATTTTGTTAATGCTCTACTGAAAAACAAATTAATGAAACTGTCAAATTAGGGCATTTTCTCTTTATTTACGTTTTACACAGCATCCCTTTATTTTGGAACTGGATTTTTATTACATTATTGATTGCGGATTTATTTATAAATGTTTTAGCCAACCAGTTACAAGCAAACCATCAAATTAATTCTTCTTTCACAACAGCATGTTGCTTTGTATGACCGTTAGATTATCATTGTGGTTATGAGTTTGGTTTTTAAAAAAATCTAATTGTTTTTCTGATATTACAGATGAAACAGGCAGCTTTTTGCTGTTTGATTTAGAAGTAAAGTGTTTGCTGGATTTTGTGTAGATTTGTTAATAGTTTTTTCCCCAGGGACTGTCATGTAAATGAAACCACAGGAAAATTTTAGTGGGGTATTTGTTCCTTTGGTAAAAACTGAAGGGGCCTTAATGAGCTCTGAAATATGATATGTGGCCACATCTACGCACTGCTCTGCTGGGGGAGCCAAATAAAAGGGAAACCCTGCTGGGATCTTTAATGTATCAGCATAATTACGTGAGTTTGTAGCAGTGGGGTAAAAACTCCAACATTCCCCTTTTTGATGCGGTGGTGATGAAGCACAGACATGCAAAGTAAATTCTCCTCATCCCTCCTCTAAACCTTAAGTTGTAGGCAATGATGAAACGTTATGCAAGACTCTGTAACTAGGCCACCATCAAACCTTTAAAATAAAGGTGAAATAGCACCCCTGGGACAGCAAGAAAAGCTGAATCCCAACATAAAATCTGTATTAATATTGTTCAAAATTAGAAACAGACTTTCACCAAACCATTGTCTTTTTTGTCAATTATTGTGGGTAGTTCTTATTTTTTTTTATTTTATTTGAAGCTCTAATGGAAAAAATATCCCATATCTCCCTAAAGTAAAAAACCCTTCAAAAATTCCTGGATCCGGGTTGTGATCAGGTTCAACCTACAAGCACTTCCACCTTATTCCATTTCTGGGAATTCCTGAAAATTTAAACTCCATCCCTAACTTTTAGAGTTATTTTACTTATAAATTAAGATATATAATTTAAGTTAGTAAGATAGTTCAAGTTGACAGTCAGACTCAATTAAATCTTTCAAATTGTTGTAAAAAGTTTCTTTTAAATAAAGAATCTGAATCACTCTCAATTTTATTAAAAGTGAACTTCAAAGATTCCACATTTTATAATTAAATATCTAATTAATTCTAAGATTACTTGGTATTCACATTACACTTTAAAAAGGTTCAAAAGGAAGCATTTCAATTGTTTATTCTAGCATTTTATTTTAAGTTTTAAATATTAAACTGATTTTCAGATTGATTTAATTGACAAAAGTAGGTTTATATCAGCAAATAAAATAAAGTGGGATGTAAAAGGGCTTGATATGATCTAAAGCTGAAATCTCTTTGGAAGCTAGTTTGTCATCAGATTTTAGTTTTCCACTTTGAGAATGCATCATCGGACATCCTTCAGTATCCTGATGACACACGAGATTCAAAGATCCATGGTACCAATATGCACAGGCTGCAAACACATATTCAGCAGGAATTGAACATTTGGGATTGCTATAAATCCAACTTATGTGCTGTTATGTTTACATTTAGACAGTGTTGTTTGAATGTTCTGCTGTCTGAATGTTAAAGGTTGCAGAATGATAGAGGGACACCTTCCACCACCAACAGCTGTGTTGGAAATAAAGTGTGACTCACACATGCTGTTATTATTTCAGTCCTGGTTATTACAGTATTACTGCTAGTTTACAAATAAAAAAACATGTAAAAAATGTAAAGTTAAAATCTCTGTAAAAGATGTTATGAGGTTCAGTGTGAATAGTCACTTTTGGATTAATTTAATGTATAACTTGGAAAATCTTGATTGACTTTCCATGAAACTGAATCAGAGTAACTCAGATTTTTTGTTGTAAAGAAACTAAATGATCTGAAGAAGTCTGACTTATAACTGTGAACTTGAACAAGGTCCATGACTGAGCTTGAATATACTTAATTCAATCACTTGTTACCAATTAAAGCCATTTATTGTAGTGGGTTTAACGATTCGCTTTACTCACTGCATGCAGGAGCAAGACTTACAATTGTTAAAGTATTTTGTCGTGGAAAAGGGTTTCCTTGATATGAGTAACAATTTGGTCATGATGTAAGGGAGAGACCATGCATTTCATTCATATTACATTAACCACACAAGCATCGGGATCAAGCTATGCAAATGTTTGGGTTTGAATGGATTTTCCATTTAAATGATTAGGCTGAAAATATCTTAGGGATTTTCTCAGTTATGTTAATACTTTGTGTTTTTGTGTCTCTATGTGTTTAAAACTGTATATTTTCAGTTGTAACTAGTTGAATATCATCACTCCGTCTGATCTAAGAAACAAGAATAATTAAATAGTAAAAGCAGCTTCCCCATCCTTACTGGTCACTCAAAGAGGAAAACACTAATCAAGATGACCGAGACACACCTACGCAAACTCTTCATGGGGTGCCTCTTGTGGGGAGGAAACCCTGTTGGGAAACCCCTCAAGTCTGAAGAATATAAAACGGGAGCCCAAAGCAAAGACAAGCCATCTCCTCCAGGCCCCGGCAGCCCTGAGCATCAGAGGAAACTCAGCCAGCTATTCCCAGCACCGTGTCATGTTCTCTAAATTTAGTAAGTGATTTGCAACCTGTGGCGGTAGGGTTTCCTGAGGCCCTGTTCCTTTTTTCATTCACTCATTCATGCTCTTCCTCTCTGTGCAGACCTCTTCCTGCTCTCTGCAGTGATGCTGGCCGCAGTTCAGCTGCTGTGCGCGTCCGGAGCTCCGCTGGAGGATTCACCCACCGACAGCCCAGCAGGCGACTCCTCAGGGGAGGAGGAGGAAAGGATGGAGGCCTCTCCCTTACCCTCAACTTCCAATATTTTCAATATGTGGGATATAATCATCGAATCGATGAAGAGACATCAGAAAGAGGTGAGTGCTTTACTATACTACTGGTTCTGGTCTTTAAAGTTAGATTGTTTTTTATGAAACTAAACATCATGTCATCACTTCTTTACTCTCAAGTTTGAGGAGGAATTCCAGGGTAATGTGGATTATCTCCTTCTGAACAATTACAAACGCTCCTCGTTCCCTGTTAAATGCCCAGAGTCCAACTTCACCAAGGTATGTATGCCCCGCATCATCTGACCAATCAGCCAAACAGTAATGGTTTTAATGTGAACACTGACACTTACACATGTCTGTTCTCTGTCCAGGAGGCCTGCATGCTGCGGCTGGACCAGGGTCTACAGGTCTACAGCGTTCTCCTGAAGCTTGTGAAGAAGGAGTACCCTAACAGTCTGACCCTGCCTGAGGTTTCCAGAATCCAGAACCTGATGACACTCATCAAAGAAAAGGTGGGTGCCGGAAATAAGAAAATCAAATTAGAACCACAGTCATTAATCAAAATGTGGCGGCATGCGTCATTATTTATCTTCATGTTCGAATCATGAAACCAAATGTAACTGGTCAACAATGATAAGGACTAAATGGCAGGTTTTTATACTTCATATAATTTTTTATTTAATTACAAAGGCATTAGTGGAAGTTTCCTCCTGGATCCAGCACTGCTTTGTCACTCTAATCCCTGTCACGTTTGGTTTACAGGTGAAAGACAGTAAAAGGTTGACGGTGCTGACCAGCAGCCAGGAGATTCAGCTGCTGAAAGAGCTGGACAACATGGATGCTTTCCGCCGAAAGATGACAGCGCACAGCATCCTGCGTTACCTCCGCCTCTTCCTTATTGATGGCAAACGGTCACTTTGTAGGTGGGAGATGCAGAAACGACGCAAGTCTTACACCATTGGGGCATATTCTGGCTGCCAGAGGAGATAAAAGAAGGGTCATTCTAGTGATGAGAGAAAAATTTAGGATTTAGATGCCGATGGTGCCGTTACTCATTTTCGTCACTCATACTGAGCGATGTGGTGAATGAGAACAATCGTATCATATATCATGGGCCTGAGGGCTCTAATTTTATTTATCCTATTTATACTTAATGAAATGTTATTTATTAATAAAGAAAAAGTACTGTGGAACAAATTTTCATAGAAAAAATTAGTAGGTCTATTGAAAACAGTGATTATGTTGCTGTAATTCCTGTATTGTTCCAATTAACTTGAGCTGCATTGCTGGGAATACTGGAAAAATGTTTAAGAGTTACTGTTTTATTCCCCTTAAATCGTGTCACTTCAAGATACATTGTCAATGCAAACAAAAATAATAAATGGTGCTAAAACAAGATGCAAGTATCTTCATTTAAACACATGAGATTTGTGACTGAAGCTTTTGCTAATTCAGATTCTGACCAGTCTTACCAGTATGTCTTCAGTGGAAGTTGCAAAATGTGACTGTGTAAATTCATGAAGCCAAATGAATAGAAATCTGTTTATTATGGAGTCTCCTGAGGTAATGTAAAACAAAAATCCTGACAAATCTTGTCAAAGTAGCTACAAATGGAGTCTCACAACAGACAAATTCCAACATTTCTAACAGATTTCTGATTTCATAAATTAAGCCAGGCAAAAATGTCATTTAAAGATTTATTAGACATTTAAGTAACAAATAAAAAGAAAACAGACATGAAATGAAACACATATCCTAACCAAACCTCACACATCCACAAAGAAAAAACAAAATACATTTTCGGGGAGACTGAAGCCATGCTCTGCACATCAGTGCTTCAAGTCATATAACATTGTTTTTCAGACACTGGGCAGTATGGTTGATGTAAGAAAGTGCGAGATGACGTCCATGTCAGATCTCATGGTCATGATGAATTGAGGGGGTTGGCTGTGTGGTGACGTTCCTCAGCCCCATAGCAAACTAGAACAGAACATAAAAGCCAATCAAAAATCACTCAAACCCCAAGAAAATATCATCTTAAAAGGGGTTTAATGTCTCAATGTAATGTGAATCTGACTGTGACAATTCTCATTCTTGAATAATCCGTCATGCTTCTCTTGTTAAATGATTTTCTTTTAACATATCTTGCTTTGTCCTGTACAAAAGTGCATACCGCCCAAACAGGAAATATTTAAATGTACTCAAATTATTATTTGATGCATTAGTTGTTACAGCTCTGGCTCATCTACTCTGATTTTCATTTCATGTAACTTAGATATTCAAGAGAATTAGTGTAAAATAGGACTGTGGCCATCAACTTCCACTTAAAGCAAATATATGGCAGTGCGGGCAATGGGTTCATATTACAGAGACACCACCATTGAATACTCAAGAGTGCTTTAGGAGTTCCAGTGGTGAAGAAAGTCTTTAGTTTTTATAGTAAAAAAATATCATCACAGACGTATATTAGTGAGTAAAACAACTAAATCAAATCCTATGTGTGCTACCTTAGTGCTGTCACCTGATAAATATCACAAATCTGACCAGAGGGTGTTGGCATCTGTGACCAAAATTAATCCTTTGTTTAGCAATCCTTTAGATAACATTATAGATTACACCCACATACACAACACTGCTTTTATGACAAAATAGCAACCCAACCTCTCTTGACACTTATTCAAAGAACAAGTAATGTTGGAAATAGTAAAAAAAACAAAAAAAAAAAAAGATTTCAGCACGAGGAGCAAACCATGATCTAAGAAGGTTAAGCCTGTTCATTTTCTCATTGTGCTTATCTGCTTGCTCCTTTTGTGTTAAATTTATACAGATGCATCTGTTGTAAATTTCAATTAAATCTTAAACTGTAACATCAATCTAAGCAGCCTTTTTTGTAATGATAAAAATGATAACTATACCTTGATAAAAATGACTTTCAAAACTACTTGACAAGTTCATCAGTCAAATGTGAAGTGTTTGGACACATCTACTGATGAGACAGCAGTGTGTTTAAAATTTTGAACTATTATTAAAGCTATGAACATCCAGTCGAAGTGGTGCTATATAACCACTTTAATTCCCAAAGAGTCCCTATTGTTGTTGTTTGGGCAAGTTATCCTTTTTCTTCTTGGCTGGACAGTTATGTTATCTTATAACACTACATCAAATGCAATGAATAGAGAGATCTCATTTCTCCCATAAAAACTCCTTCACATATACAAAGCCCCCAGGTGTTGATGGCATTTTATGGTGTAAGATAGCTGTCAATTAGAATTTGTGTGCACAAAACGACAACCGTGCATAATCATATAAAGTTGTGCATAAACAAAAAATAGTAAATTTACATCTTTGTAAAATCACACTTAAAATGTTCATTGTGTATTTTTTCTGAGAGAATACAATTTAAAAAGTTACAACTTCAAAAATTACAAATACGAGTTCTCATTTATGAATACGGTTTCTTCC
>JAVQJG010181420.1:0-20636 GCA_036024015.1 Craterocephalus amniculus
AGGATTAGTAAATTAGTTATAATGTGCTATTTTTGGAAATGATTCGTAGATTACATGTTTTTAAATCAGAAATTTCTCAAATGAGTGATTCCTCCTCTTCTGCTGTGTGCGTTTATTGCTTTGGAATGAATATAACAAAAGAGGCTGATGGTGTCACCTTGATCTCCAGTGTGTGCCTTCATTATACTTGCATGTCCAAATCAAGTCGTTGATAAATTAAGCTGTTGGCAGAAATAAAATGATTGGTTGGTTGCCTAATGTCACTGTGCAGAACAGGTTTAGGTGTTCTTGGTGCCATTTTAATGCATATATACTGTATGATGCCACCATGCACTAGGGACTCAATTTAGTCTGTGGTCAGAAGCTGAGGAGCACCTATATCCCGCTTACATAATGCTTAACCCACTTCTGGGTCATTTGTCAGGAGTCGTTGAGAGTAGAGTGGGAGTTATATTACGTATGTATTTACAGAAGTCAGCTACACCGTCGTGTCAGGTGCGTTTTAGTGTTGTGCCTCTAAATCTGTCTGATGCCAGCTTGTAATTTTAGCCAGTTAAAACCATCCCAAGTCTTGTCCTGCCTCTGGCCCAAAGCATTATGGGTATCCACCATTTCACTTCAGTGTTATGTCTATCAGGACTGGATCATTTGTCAAAGAGTCCAGAAGTGTCCAGCACATGATCTCACTGTGTACCATTAAATGCATGCTATCTGAGATGCTTTGATTTCAATGTAATGTTTTTTTTTTCAGGACAGGTGGTGACTTCAGCTTTAAATGTTAAACAAGATCAATTTAAATAACTTCTGATCTATTTACTGTCAGAAAAGAAATTTGGAAACTATATGAATATGGAAATATTTGGAACCCTTTAAACTCAACGGGGTTTTCACTGTTTTAGCCAAGCATGGCCGTTACATGGAGACTATCACACACTACATGTGTGAAGAGAAAATCACAATAATTTGTTTTAAAATAACACAAAATTGGAAAATGTGCAAACTAATATTTTGTACCAGCTTGTTTTTGTGCTGCTGTACACAGTCAAAGTGGCCATTGCTGTAATTACAGTTAAAGAAAATGTAATATAAATTTAAAAATCTATATTTTATTATTATTCATATTATTTTACTTTTAAATATAAACCATTTTTAGCCACTTGCATTGCAAAGCAAGAAATTATCCTTTACCAGGAAATATTAGAATAATATTCCCAGAAAAAGTATGAAGAACATTGCAGGGGGTGTGCACAGTGGTCTGTCGGGTGAGCAATTTCTGAGTAATGGAAATGATGGCTATAAACCAGTTTGACCTTTTTCCTACCTATATGATTCCATTGTTATTCCCACTGATGCTACTTATAGTGCACCTA
Organism: Craterocephalus amniculus; assembly: GCA_036024015.1. Lineage (NCBI taxonomy): Eukaryota > Metazoa > Chordata > Actinopteri > Atheriniformes > Atherinidae > Craterocephalus > Craterocephalus amniculus. The sequence goes on from JAVQJG010181420.1 coordinate 1,371, forward strand.
AAATAATGGAGTTTATGGAACTGGTATGATGGAGATAGAAATGGTTAAGCTTCCACCTACTCCCTTCTGAACATAAAATGGTCAACTATTCCAGTGCGATGGCAGGACATGGACTTTGATGTGAGCTGTAAACACCATCATGTCAAATGGGATGACTTTTCTTCTGTGAACATTTAACAGTTGTTTCTTGCTTTGTTTTGGGGGTTGAAATAATAATTGCTAAACATTATTCCTACATTCATGGCACACTATGTATTTCAGTTAATTTAAAACTGAGTCATGGATACAGCATGGAAGTTGATGTAGTATTGAGCCAAAGTGCGTGGGGTAAAGCACTCTTAATCGTTGAATGATTCAGTCATTCACGTAGGAAAGCTGCACCATGTGGCTCAAGTTGATTGGAGTTATCTAGTAGGCCAGTGGGAGGTTGTGGGTGAGTGGAAATAATTTGCATTTTGAGAAAAAAAGTTAGTAGTGAGAGTGAGTCAAAGACTTGAACTGATGTCCACCGATTTCCTGGAGAGAAACTCATGGTTAGAACTTTAGTGGATCACCACTAAACACAAAGAGTTGGTAAAACCCAAAGGGAGGGGGGGTGGATATTCATTAAGAAACTGGTTTGGTTTCCTTCTGAAATCAAAAGAACTTCTGAAGTTTAAATGGGAGCATGGAAAACAGAAGCAGGTCAAAGTCTTCTCCACGAGCGAAGGTGCTGCTTCTCTCTTTGTTCGGGAACGTTTGATTGCCAGTGGAGATACTACAGTACAATCTGATTTATCCAGGATTTTACCGCCAACAGTCACAACAGTTAAATGCATCAAAATTCACTGGATTACTTCATCACTGAACAGAACAGTGAAGAGGTGTATCTTATCACAGTCCATCTCTGCTGCATACCATTTGCTAGAGAACTCAGTAAAAGGCTGAAAAACTACAGAAAGCTATATCACCCTCAGGAATGGTTCTGGAATATTGAAAGTTAAACCTAAAAAAACTTTCATGTGGTATTATTTTAAAGTGAACTTGAAAAAAACCACAGAGTAGGAATAAATAAATTAATGGTGGATGTGATTGTAACATTGACAAATGTACAGTTTTAAAACAGTTTATCTTGCTCTTAGATCCGTACCCAGAATATTCTCTGAACATAAGATCTTTTTAAAAAAATTTTTTACATGCAGCCACTTGCTGGACAGTTGCATGCAGGCCAACTGGGTGTGAATGTGCTCTCTGGAGGTTGTTTGTTCAACTTTTAACAGTTGTTTCAACATTTGGATGTCTGAGCAGATGCCACCGGCCAAGTGCCACGCCAGATCCCACCCAGCCGCGCCAGCGGAGTACCGTCACTTCTCACCATACCAAGGAGCTCTTTGTAGCCATCTTACAATCCCCATTAAAAACACCCTCATCATGTCTTTCAGAGACAGTAACTATATCAACAATTTCAGCTGTCAAAGCGCCTCTCACATGACAGGCCCAGTTTCTCAGAGCACCTGTGAGCTGTCAGTCAGAGCAGCGGGGATGACTTCACTGAGTGTGTTGAGCCATTGTCAGCTGACATTAAAAACCAGTTGTTTTTTTAGCAGTTGTACTAAATCAGAAAAAATAGTTGCCATTTGGCATTCTTTCAGCACACCGACAATTCCGCGCTTACGACGATAAAACAAGAGCGGTCGTGCACAACCTCATCTAATTTGACACTTGACTCTCTCCTCTTGAGGAAGTCTACATTTAGCGTAATCCTGACTTTAACCCCGGCCCAGTTAATACACTGGGACTTACGTGGAGTCCAGGAGTAACACAATCTGCTGCAGCAGGCATTGTTGTAAGATTAAAGCCATCCTTTGTGTAAATACTCTATTTCAGTAGTTTTTGGTTGGGGGGGTTCCAGAAAAATATTTAAATGTAATTACCTTAAAAAGTACAAGTTAAAGCTTCTGTTTTTGTTTTTTTCTTCCCTTCTGTTAAAATTCTTAATAAAAATGTGGGATATATTTTTCCTTCTTCACATATTAACTCTGTTTTCAGCATATTTTGGCCTGTTTTTGGGAGACCTTGCAAAAGCATTGTCTGTGGCTAAATGTGTGAATGTGCCAACAGAGGGCAGTAGCAGCTAAAAGAGAAACAAATGTGTCCTTTGTCATTGTATTTGATTTGGCATTGGGTTGGGTATACATTCAGACATTTGAATCAACTAAACAAAGATACATAAATGCATAGATATAAATGCAAAGGAATATACCTACACAACACAGTCCTGCTCAGACCTTTTTGCAAAAAACAGGAAAAACTTGAACGTTTCGTCTGAAAACACAGATGAGTTCAGAATCGAGGCCTTTGGGGACCATCTTCGGACTAGGGGTGGGACATTACATTGATCTACATCGATACATCGATCATATGATCAGTCAGTCCATGATATCAATCCAAAATCCTAACATTGGCCAAAAAATCGACAGAGTAACCAGTTATCAAACACAATTTGTTCATTTGTTTCACACAATTTTGAAAATATTTTCTTTCAAACTGAATGTTAATGCCAGAGCTCAGGAATAAAGAAAGGGTAAATGATGATATAGGTACTTTTTCTAATGAATGGAAATAATTGCGATCAGTCACTCATGATATTGCTTAATATCATTTCATATCCATCGGTGGATCCTAGATCAAATCGAATCAAAATCATATCGTGACTGAATTTGAGGTATCAGCAAACATCAAATCGCTGTATCACTGTATTATTTAATCATATCGTCATCAAACCAGTGATTCCCAATCCTACTGCAGACCATCTTACTATGTCATTGTTGCCAACTGTAGCTTTTTTGTGACGCTCGCAGTGAAGATGTCACGCTTCACAGCTTGTCTCTGACCATACTCCTACAGCGCTGTGCGATGAATAAGAAAACAAAGTGCCGAAGATTTAAAGTGGAGCACAAATCTGTATGTAGTGTCGTCCTATAAGGACAAACAAGGGTGGGTGATGAACTCAGATCCAGGTGGAGCATTTCAAGGTATCACCACTAGAGGTCTCTGCACACCTGTAGTTTCATACAAACAACAGGAAGCTTGACTTAATTAGATGAGGCACGATGGCGCTACAGTGTCAGGAGCTACTGATGCTTGACAGAAATATTACTCCCAAATGAGGTGTAAATTTTGTAAAGATAGAGCCAGGCCATTGCCCCACCCCCATAAAATAAAGAGCTGGCATACGTAATAGAATTTACAATGTACCCTTTATTTTCACCCTGCTCATTCCCTTCTTTATTCTTTCTGATTCCAACCTCTTGCTGTAACTCCTTTTTGCCTCCCCCATCTGATGTCCTCCAGAGATTTTTTAAGTGGAGCAGTTAGGATTATAAGTGTGTCATTCAGTGACCTGATTCAGCTCTCTGACTTTTTTTTTTCTTTCTTTTATGCGGGTGATTCCCTCTATTGCACAATCGCTACTGCTTGGCATCCGACGGCCCCTGTACCATCTATTTTAATTCTCGCACCTTAAAGAGCATAAAAATCTCCCAGAAGAACTTTGTCTTCCTGATTTAAAAAAAACTAAGTTGATGAAGAGAATAATAGAGCAAAGTTTTAATGATGTGTTCCTGCAAAATCCAGAGTTAATTATGCCTTACAGAGTCCCTGTTTTAGTCCGGTCAGTTTCACTGTGAACTTTCTGCGCTTCTCTGGATATATTTCTCTCTCGCTTCATTAATGCCACTGTGTTTTCTTTCCAGTGTGATATTGAAGGGAATTTCTCAATATGTTCTGGACAGCCTTTCACCTCACTTGGATAACATCCTCAGGTATTTATTGACGTGGCTCTTTCCCACTGGTCCACCTCAATGACCCCTTTAATTAAGATTTCATGAGGTAATTTTTGGTTATTGCTTTTTGTAGCAGAACTTCCATCCACCCTAAAGGGGAGATTTCTGTGAGTCTGGCTCTGAATATATAGTTCAGCAAGCTACAGAAAAGCGAATTACTTAAGTCTTCTTTTTGAACCGAGAGAGTCGCCTCGCCATGGCAGTGTTTCATTAAGATTGAGGTCTGGACTGGGACTGGACTATTTCACCATCATAGTTGTTTTCTTTTTAGCTGTTTTTGTTGAAGATTTGTCGGTGTCACTGTTCTTTTGCTTGATTGTATGTCCTTCAAGCTTTAGCTGTCAGACAAATGGTCCTCTGAGCTACTAGAATACTTTGGTAAATGGAAGAGTTCATGGCTGACCCAATGACTATAAGGTACCCAGATCATGAGGCTACATTGCAAGTCCTCTCCCCTCCGCCACTATTCTTGGAAATTGAAGTGTTTAATGCTGGTCGGATGTATTTGGTTTTCTGCTGACTGTGCATTAGAGTCAGACATCTCCACTTTATTTTCCTCTGAAAAAAAAAATTGCTCCAAATGTCTTGTGATGAGTTTTCAGTTGCAACCTTGCCAAACTTTTGCTGTGCTGCCTTCATCTTTTCTTTTCTCTTTAAACTCTTCAAAACATACTTATTCAGGGTGTATCTAATTATACTTTTTACATTTAACATTAACATGATCTGACTTTCAGGTGAACCTGCTGAGACATCCACTTCAGAAAAATTGTGGTTGTCTTTTAGGTTTATCTTTTTTATAAATGTTTTTCTCTCTGAAGAAAAAATGACTGTATTGCTTGGAAAATGAGCTCACGACCCTTTTCAGATTTGTTGAGATTAGTGCTAATCTTTTCCTACCTTGGTATTGTGTTAACACACACCTGAATGCTGTGGACCAGCAAAGTGCCTAAACCTCTGCCAACACTTTTATAGAGGTGCTCACACTTTACGATAATAAGTTAATTGTGTGTATTTGATTAGCAACGCAATGCTGCTTCTTGTCCTTATTCTCGTGGAAGCAGGAAGGTTACACTGATTTTGACATACTTTAAATGCATTTTGACTCAGTTTTTGATAAACCGCATGGTGTAATGTGTCAGGGAGTGTTCATCCGAGGTTGCATGGATGTTCGATTATTCACAATGAAAATATGCTTGATTATCACAACAAACAGGTTTATGTTAAGATTCTAATTGTTTCTCTTCTTAAATTGCTTATCCTGAAGAAGAAGCTGAATTGAAGGCTGCTCAATTCAGTCCTGCAACATTTCCGGGACTGCAGCCCTTATGGGGCCAAATTGAATAACGCTCTGAAGTAGGCATGAGCATGAAATAAATTATTTAAAAACAAACATTTGACGGCTTTAAACTTAAGTGTTAATTGAGTGTAGCTGTCTCTACCATAATTTTCATGGAAGGATAGATCAGTTTGAATGTTTTGGAAAAATAGAATAATTACACTCAACACAGGGTTTTAAAGGAAGAAACACAGTAATAGCATAAAAGTATATAAATAATAATTTATACAATATTGATAAGATCATTCTTTTATATAATAATATGATATATAATTAATGTAAAATACTTTATATTCCCCCAAATTGGGAAAAGGAATGTTACTTTGCTATTACTTCATGACTCCAGCATCAATATTTCCTTGATGTTTGGCTGTGCAGCCTTTTGAAATGTTCTTTCTTTGTTTAAAGCAGTGATAATGTATCAATCAAAACTAAAAACAACAAACAAAAGAAAACAGCATTAATTAGCTACTTTGGGATAAAAGTTAATAAAAACGTAATGAAAGTAAAACGGTCAAAATTTGAAACAGCAACAGGATAACAAGCAGTTCTTATGGTAGAGCAGGACCACAAAGGATTAAACACACCATGCATTTACATTACCCTCATATGAGTGTTTCTATGGAAGAAACGGTATTCTCAAAGCCACCTGCCTTGTGGACCTCCAGGTCATTAAGCTGCTGAGGAAGCGTGCAGAGTGGAAGTCTAATTAATGCACATTTTTACCTCCCTGAAAGGCCTTGTTATTCTCTTTCTCTCAGAGGCTAGAGCTGTACTTTGTCTGCTGCTCTCTGGCCTTTTCAAAGAGGAACATGCTGCCCGGGTTTGTCCAGCCGTCTGCATCCATCCACCAGAGGTGAATAGAACATGAAGGGTTTAGTCAGGCTCAAGAGAGGCCGTTCAGCTGGGGATGCTCCAGGCGGCAGAGGCAGTATTTCATGGCAGGGTTATGTTGCTCCGCCACTTGGTGGAAGTGTAATGGAAACAGTGATACTGGTGTGACCCTTGGGGGGGACTTTGAGCTGATTTGGCATCTTGCAATACATTTTTATTTGTTTACCTTCGTCTTGTGCTGCTCGGTTCCATTAAGAGAGTTTTCATTGATATTCTACTATATTGTATAGAAAATGTGGACCAATCAAACTGATGTTACTCAGTTACAGTTTTTCTTTGTGCTGGATTTTCAAGCATTACAGTACATGTCTATTGCTTGATGGAGGTCCTACGAGGTTGCCAAGGCAACCCTTTAATCAAGTTTAATTTAGGCTATTATTGCAATTTGCACATCTTCTTGTAGTTACCTTATAATTATAGTTGTCTTATTCATGCTCACAGCAAGAATATTGAAGAGGAGTGAATTCCTGATATCGATTAGAAGTTGGACAAAGAAGCTCGTGGAGGAACTTGAGTCTTTCTACGCAGTAAAGGGAATCCTGTGTTTCTATAGACTTGCAGGGTCATTGTTGAGGCTTTGTTTGAACAATGCGTCAGATCTGCATAATGGAAGGCGACAAAGGGAAAGTCTGGGAGCTCTGCCATGTCCAAGGTGGCCTCGGTGCAATCCATTAGGAAAAAAGGCAGCACTTACTTGTGGCTTCATACTGTCCACCACGTCCATCTGACCCAGGAAAGCGCAAGGACGGATGAGGAAGTTCAGATAAATGTTTTTAACCTCTTCTCACATTGAAGATTTATTAAGGGTTAGGTTTATTTGTGCTGCACATATTTTTATGTATTTAATTTGATTAGCATCAAAACATCATTTCATGCACAAAAGCAGTTTTGGTGAATCAAAAAGGTGTTGGCTGAAGCCAATGCTTATTTTGCCAACCCTTTTTACACAACCAATTCTATTGGATCTTAAGCTTTCCATATGACATGGATATAGTACAAGGAGAGGATCAAAACCCACCTTGGGTTTATAAAGCGTTCCACTCCTATTACAAATTGGGGTGGGACGATATGCTTTCCTTCCAATTCGATTCCTTTACGATTTTTTGGTTGCTGATTCGATTTAAATTGCGATTCTCATGATTCTTAAATATTGAAGATTTTTGTGGAGAAAAAAAAATGTTACAAAAAATCTTATTGATATATATTTTTTTCTTAATTTCAATTAGGAAAAAACAACAAAGTATCCAGACCAACATTTTGGTACTAATGGCCAACAAGACAAGTAAAAAAGATTAATAAAAATAATAATAAAAATGGAATAAAAAAAAAAGAAATTTAATTTTGCATTAAAAAAAATAGATTTTTTTAATAAAGCAATATTTATTTTAAAATTGTGATATAAAAAATCCTGATATTCGAACTTTTTTAACAAAAAAATAGATTTTAGAATTGTGAAATAAAAAATCATGATATTCGATTTTTCAATTAGTTTTTTCCACTAATTACAAGTTTCACATAAATGGCAAGAATGACAGTCAAAACAAGTTATAAGGTATAAAAGGACAAAATAGTAGTTAGAGGAAGCAAGGTTGGCTAAATGAAGGTTACAGTAGTTGGAGAGAACATTGAGGTACAGAGAAACGAACATAGAGAGAAAATGATAATGAGGAATTAACATAAACATGAGCAATGAGGATATAGAACTACAGCTTTGAATTAGATAATATGATATTGTTTTGATACAACACAGGTCCAAACGTCTGATTCAGCTGTGGTATCAAAACAGGCACAGGGAATGTTTGTGACCACGACAGAGGTAAATCTCTCTGGAAACTGTCCAGAAAGAATAAAACACGCCAGCCTGGACTGTGATCTACAGGCCTAAAGTTGTCACCGGGTCACAACCTTGCCAACATCCCCATCTACAACCAGCTACATTTAAGAGTGTTTTGCTTCTTTTATGAGTTGAGATTTACGTTCACTTCCTCCTCATTGCATTTTTCCTTAGGAGGGAGGGTCTCTGCGGATTTTTTTGCTGAGAGAAAACACCTAAGACCCACAATAACAAGTCTACTTTCCATCTGTGGTGCGGTCTCTTCACATGAACCTCTGTTTTAGGCCTTACTAGTGTTGAAGACTCTTATTGTGTGTTACATCTGTTGGGAAGGTGTCGCTTCAGCTCAATCGTGGATCAGTGAGCCAACCAAGCTAGCTAATTCAATTTCATGTTCATTCTTGTGTGTGTGCATGTGATCTACGCTGCATACGAACGCGGTGGTGCTTATAATTAGCACAGAAATGTAAAGGTTGGCTCGATAATGGTTTTCTCTGCCGATCAATAGGGTATTGAAATCCCCAGGATTGTAATGTCATCCATTTAGATGAAATTAAGACAATTAAAACACAAATCGGATTTTACCAGATTTGCGCATGTGTAACTCCTGTCCTGTATACAGTTTGGATTTTCTGTAAATGCCTGTCAGTTACAGACCAGACGTGTGTGTGTGTGTTTGTGTTTGGTGGGGGGTGGTGGTCTGCTCCTGTAGTAGGCGCAGAGCCGCAGTGGAAACCATCCCCTGCTCCCTCCCTGAGACACCCTACTTGTAGTGAAGAGAAGAGCCGCAGCCCCTAGCCACTCCCTCCCCTCCTGCAATTGGAAGGAAGGGACCACCTCCCTCCCCTCCCTCATTGGTATGCGGGCGATGCGGCGAGCGTACGAGGAGAGGGGAGAGCGAGAGAGGTAGCAGCCAGTGCAATGGGATAGAGGAGAGCGAGGAGGAGGAGAGTGAATGAGAGCTGCTGGATCTGCTTTGCCTGCCTGTCGTCTGCTGACGCTCGGTTTGCCACCGCACCACGCCGTACTCACACAGAGCACAGCCACGAGCCGTTTTTTGCACCTCCGACGCGCATTCAGCACCCGTTATTACTCCACCAGCACGGAAAACAAGGGGACCAAGCTCACCAATCTTTGTCTGTCAGCATTCGGAGGAGGGGGGGAACTGAAGCTAGAATTTAGGCACCAGCTGCTACCTGACCGTCTCCCTTCACCTTTTCCCATCCTTACCAACGCCGCCGCCGCTCCTCTCTCGCTCCTCCCTATGCCCTTGTCCTCGGCGGCTCCTCTCACCTCCCTGGCCAGTATATGGATAGAAGCTCCCTGTTTCAGCTCATACAAGAGCAGGTAAGCAAGCAGCGGCAAAGGTTTCTATGGTTACAGGCTCACGGCCACATCGCCGTCTACCCAGTGACTGAGACATGGAGGCTAAGGGGGAGAGCTGATGTTAGGATTGGTGGCAGAAGACTGTTTGCACGGGCAGAATGAGCGCACAGGACAACATGACAGATGTGAGTATTGTGGAGCCATGTTGGCCCCCCGACAGCATGAGGTCAGATCACGAGCCGCCGCACGTAGGAGGGAGCACCCGGTTCGTGATTGATGGAGGTGATGGATGTGCAAATGGATGGGTTGATTGTGGTAGTGGATGTATGAATGGATTGATTGCTGTTTTAAATGAAGCGGGAAATAATAGGTCCATTTTGGCGTCTGCATCCACATTTGCAGCAGTAATGCTGTATGTGCATGTGTGTAATGGTGTGTGCGTGGTTTTAACTCTTTGCCCTTAAAGTTGTTTCAGCCATTTCTGCCACATATTATCTCAGGATCACAAGATTTCTAATATTAAGATTGAAGTTGGGTTTGACTTGATGTGAAACCCAGATCATGTTTTTATTTTTGCTGTTTTTCTGGCTTGAAGTGTTTCTGTTTTTCTCTGCCATGTTGTTGAAGACGCTTGCCAAGTCCAAACCCAGTGTTGGTGGACTCCATATTTAGGCCACTGAAAAATGCTCCTCTTGACATCTGGTTTCCTTGAATCCTCCAACCAAACTGTAGCTTTTTTTCCCTATCCAGTCAAATTTAGCTTCGGTCTACCATCTCCAGAATTAACAAGCCAAAAATGATTTGAGGGAATATCCTACCCAAATAAAGCATGCTGGTGTTTTGGGGGCGTGGATCCGGAGGTTGGAAATTATGTCTGCGAGTGTATTTGCAGCTCTGCAGTATTTTGATTTCTTTTTTTTAATCGTGTGATTCCTGGTTTTGGTAACAAACTGGTCTTTTGGGGGTTGGGCTGATTGGCAGATTGATTGGGCAATCATTTCGTCCAAGAGAGAGAAATTGATTGTCTCGCTGCAGGTTTTGGGGGTCGCAAGTGGCCTGTCAGCAACATGCTGGAAGAACCCAAGGGAGTGCAGATATTTGTGAGCCTGTGATCATGTGCAGTTGCATATTTTCTTTTTTATGTATTCCTCTCTGTGTTTGTCTTTTCTATATAATAGGTGGAAACACTCCTCACCACCCCAGTGAGAAGAATCTCTATGCTGCCCTTTTGAGTTATTTACTCTATAAGCACTGTGCTTAGAAATGCACAGTGGTTCAGAGCCATACATATTCTTTCACTGGTACATTAGTAGGAGGCTGACTCATCTGTCTCAATATCAGTTTTCAGGTTAGGCAGGTGCTTGGACTGAAGGTAGAGCCAATATTTCCACATTGTAAACAGCTAACTGTTTATTGATTGCCAGCTGTGTTTTTGCTTATGCCAGTATGTTCGTATAGTCAGTTTGTGAAGCCACAGTTGAGCAGGCTACAGTCTTTTTAGACTCATTTCTGGACTAAAGCACTTACTCTAGCTGATGAAATGTTTTTTTCCACCTTTGGGGCTCCATGCAGCAGCCTTTGATTTACAAAAGGTTCCTCTAATTAAATCAGAATAAAACTGAAGGTGCCAACCACTTTTGGACTGTGCTCAGGTGAGCTTGTTTTTAAACAAAAGCTGCTGCCTGCCTATAAGTTGGGCACTTTTTCCTCATCTTTATCCAAGTAAATATTGTGCAGGCCATGCTTTCTGTTGTTACAGCTCTGCCCTCCAGATTTATTCTGTCACATTTCACTGGAGCAACAACCACAGTGTCTCTTTAGCCTCCGTGAAAACCCACAAGCACACCTGAAGGTCTAGTGTTTTACCTTAGGGCGTTTTAGATGCTGTAGTTTTCAGAGCAGGAAATAACAGTTTCCGCTGTCGCTGCTTACAAACAAATGAAGCAGAAGATAGAATTGAGGTTCATAAGTCATACGATCAGGCTTAAATTAGATTTTGAATGCGGTAAACTACATAAAAATGCTGCAATGGGAGAGAGTTTGAGTGAGTTTTTTTAGTCTTTGTCTGCTGAGCTCAGGGTATTTTTGGCCTATGCAGACTCACACTTAGCCTCTTCCCATTGCTGTGCCGCTGATAAGGGAACATGATACTTGGCAGCAGTCAGCTACTAAAGTTTGCTATCATTACTTTGTGCATATCTCATTGTGTCTTTCAGTTCTTATCTTGCTTATTCATATCTCGCCTTGGGCTTCTGAGTGCTCCTTTGACATATTTATGTCAAGTAGAGAGAAAAAGGCTCTTATATGCTTCCCCTTTTTCCTTCTTTCTGCCTTCTGGCTGTTTTGTGTGGTCTTTTAAACATGGGCACGTGTAGCTGCATTGTTAATTGGATCATGGAAACTTCCCTGGATGTGTCTCTTTGGTTGTTCGTATGAGGAGGGAGAACGGTTTGGATCTCAGGGGCATCGCATGGCAGCGCCACATTGGTTCAGTCTGAACAGGGTGATGGTAACATAACAGCAGAACACACATTGTGATAATTACAGAGTCAGTGGCCCAGTTGTTGGTGAAGACCAGTGTGTGCTAGGGGCAGCAGACACAATATAAAGGATTTTATCTGATTCCATGCAAATTCGCTCTGCCCTGTAAATGCCACTGCCCTCTGTAGACACTCCGCTCTGTCAGGCTTTGTGTTGTGGTTCACAGAGAATAAAGTTCTCTGTAGTACTGGGTCTTTGCCACAATGATGGTACTTTGTGACTGAACCTGGCTCCAAGAGGTAAATACAGTTCATTTTACAATCAGCGTCAAGCTTTATGGTGTCTTATTAGATAAGTCATCCAATAAAGAAGCGCTATATTATTTAAAGCACTACCTGCTTTTCTGTTTTGTTCTAATGATTTTATTCTAAATTGCTTCAATGATTTACACAGAACAATTGCGTTACTCTCAGTAGATCTGACAGAGTTGTGTTTAATGCTGAGCTCTGGGCAAACACTGATAACCTCGTCAGCTTAAGCCTTTTTAGCATTCCCAAGTAAATCCCAATTTGTTGATTTTAGGCTAACTAATCTTTCTTACAAGCCTAAATAATGTCAATAAATGGTTAAAACTGTTTGTAATGAGAACTCTGTTTGATCAATAATGAAATAGAATTAGTTTCTATTGAAATTAAAGCAAAAAGCTGCCTGAATGAGTTTTCCACCAACATCTCTGAGCATGTCTGCTGTGTTTTGGCCCACCTGCAGTCCGTCTGTCATGGCTGGCGTTTGTTTCTGGTCTGCAGGGTTTATTCTTGAGCCCCTGTGAAACAGACTGATAAGTCAGTGGTTTACTGGGGTCAGTCAGAGTCACTGTGCTTGAGGTAATGGAGGTCCCGTGGGCGTAACACTGAGTCAGCGTTCTCGTGTTTACATTATGTTCCCGTGTCTGCTCCATCTCCTTCAGCTTGCTCCATGAGCCGGCCAAGTTTGGTGTCTTGGTCTTCCCCCTGCGGCTCCGCCCTCCATCCATAATCCTCCAGCCGCATCCCTTTACATCCAAACCCCATCATTGTCTTGCTGTGGCTCTATTCTTATCTCGCTGGTCAGACTCCACACTTTTACATTGCATCTATTTTCTTCTTAAGCATGTGAATTACAACCTTCCATTTTCTCCCTTTTTTCCTTTTTCCTCTGGTATGCCAATATGTCGTGGAGGAAAAAAAGGGGGAGGGGCATGTAAGAGAGGCGACTAGTAACTATGGCAACATATGCGGCTTGTCAAAGTGTCGCCCTCACCAGTGTTGGATCGCCTCAATAGCTGCTTTCCCCCTCCTTCTTCCAGCCCTATCTTCTCTCTCTGAACCCCGCCTCTCTGTTCAAACACATCACAAGTCTCTACAATAAAAAAATAAAAAAATAAACGAGGGGGGGTTGCTCCTCTTGCCACCACTCATATTCATCTCAGTGTTTCTCATCTTAGTAATTGATAACCCTAATTGGCTACAAGAACCAATCCTTCACCTTCGCTGTATCCTCGGTGGACGGCGTCTCCTGTGTGATGTTCCTCCTGAATAAGGTCAGACTGTGAAGGGAATTGCATCTGTGCGGTGTGACAGCTCAGCATCAACACTTAGTTGGCGTAATGGTGTGCAGGCACATACAGTGCGGGCTGCCGCTGCATGCGTTGCGTAGTGATGTGCTGACATATGGAGGCTGACAGTAATCAGACGTCCCCAGCGTGGCTTTCTGTTCCCCCCCTTCCTATCAGCCAGGCCTGAGCCAGGAGCACATTACACTCTGATCTATCTCTCCTCTGTGGCCAGTGGATGTAGAGCACTGGAGTGTGTCACAGCCCTGCTCTAAGAAAAAGAAGAAGAGGATTCACTGCCAGACCGCTCGGCTAGGCAGACACTCGTGCTGTGTGACAGTCTTCAGAGAAGCATATTTATACCTCTGTTTCATTTCTGTCTCCTGTGTCTACTCTTCTTCCATGCTTCATACCATTTTCTTAGAATTATAAATCATTTCTTTCATTTCATCAACCCACCGCCCTACTATATCCCTCACCCATTTCCCAGCTCTTGCATCTTTGCTGTCTTTTTTATGTGTTTTTTTTTTCTCTTAATGCTCCTGCTGCACTTTTCAAACATCGGCGGTGTCAGCATCATGTGGCTTAGCCCTCCTTAAGGGAACAAGGGGACCGCATATGAACAAATAGCCACTGAACATAAAGTAAAGGGGATTATCTAAATGCAGATATGAGCTTTCTTCAGCTCATTTTATGTGCAACTCGGGCTATGGGAACATTTCAGTAAGTTTAAACCATCAGGAGATTCGTTTGGATTTTTGGATTTTACTCAAGGTTTGGAGTGAAATAACCGTAGTTTGTTCCTGCTGGTTGGATTTGTCAGTGAACACAGGAATGTTAAAACACTGTAACAAAAAAAATCCTCTTGGTCAACAAGCAGTGGGAGGACACTCGATCTGAGTTAAGAATTATCAAAACTGACCCATTAGTTCCTACTTCCTCATTTCTCTCCCTTGTGAGTAAATACTCTAGTGTTCAGGGAAATGAAAAAGCAGATTAAGTCTTATGAAAAGACTCTTCATGTTTAAACGAACCCATTCATACACAAGGCTTAGTTTAAAACAGACTTCTAAAACCAGGAGACTTTAAAGGAATACTTCACCTTCAGAATGATGTCCCTTCATTTTCTACTCACCCTCATGCTGATTAACACTCTGGAACACTTTTTTTATATTTATCATGTTTATCATCAATTCCTTTACAGTGATGTTGAACGGCGTCCGTTCAAAATGGTCCATAAATGTCCATAAATGTCCACAAAAACTTAGCAATATTCCTTCATACTGCTCGTCCAATGTAATCCAAGTGCATAATTTACTCAAAACGACATCATTTAGTATATTTTTAGAGCCCAAACCATAGCATTTTGTACTTGCGTGATGCTACAGTGGCCGCGACAGACTATGGGTACCGTGGAACATGCATTCTCCGCCTTCTGGCTACTATAGGAGGAGAATGTCTGCCGCGGCCACCGTTGCATCACGAACGCACATCCAGGAAGTACAACATGCTACAGTTTGGGCTCTAAAAATAAACTAAATGAAGTTGTTTCAAGTAAATCATGGACACTACCCACTCAGGACACTTTTAGGATTGCAGGATTACATTGGATGAGCAGTATGGAGGAATATTGCTAAGTTTTTTATAGACCATGGACTTTTTATAGACCTTTTTCCAGGGCGCCGTTCAACATCACTGTAACAGAATTAATGGAGAAAGAAAATCTCCCCAAATCTTTGGCTGCATGATAAATATCACAAAGTGTTGCAGAGTGTTAATCAGCATGACGGTGAGTAGCAAATGAAGGCACATCATTCTGAGAGTGAAGTATTCCTTTAAACTATCTACAAAAAAACTTTTTTATTCCTCAGCCTCCAAAGGAACCAGACTGCGAAGAGCTTGGGAAACCATCATGGTGGGAAGTAAAGCGCACACTGTGAAAATGCTCACACTGCGATACTCTCAGCAGCTAATGTCCTGATTGATCTTCTGCAAACCTTTCCAAGCAGAAGAGTTTAATATCATCCACATCCAGCTGGCCAAACATCTTTGTCAGAGCAGAAAATACAGAGACTAAGGCAGCCATGATGGGCAGTGATGGACCCAACATGACCGACGACACACGGTCAACCTCTGAAAGCTCACTCCTTCCTGGAACAACCTGTTCGTTTATGACCCAAAATCTAATTAAGCTGTGTCAGATTTCAGGAATTTGCTAAAATGAGAAGCAGCACGTTGTCTCTTTGTGCTCCTCCAGTTTGCCCTCGGGCTTTTCTGAAGGACACACAAATACAAACAGGCACCAGGAAGGGATGGGAGAATTGAATTGCCCCTAAAATAGGAGGGTTAGGAAGAAAATCAAGTCATAATAAACTGACACAAATCAAGCGTAGATGCGCCCCCGATGCTTTACAAGCCATTTTTTAAACCTGGTGCTATTTTAGACGTCTGCTCTGTCGTTTTTATGACAATCCTACTCAAAACTATTGTGAGGAGTAGCACAGTCATCAGCAGTAATAACCCACGTGTGTTGTTTTCTTTTTTTTTCCTCAGTGAGTGGCCATTATGAAAAAAAAACAAGCCGCAAATGTGACCACAGTCAGACTCACACAGTGAAGTGATGCATCAGCTCAGAAATAATGACTGAGAAGTCATCCTTACTTAATGTTGCTCTGGGTAACAGCAGATCAGAGTGCGTTAGAATGACACGCACAACTGTCTTTTGTTACTGCTCCCAGCGTGAACAAGAACCACCCTGTTGGTTTGATTTGATAAACTCATCTTTTACTGTGTTTTTAATGCTTAACAGACTTAAACATGGCAGTATTTATCCCAATAGTCTGAAGGTGGGCTTTTTTTCTTCTGTTTTTTTCCCCCAGCTGGACCCAGAAAACACCGGTTTTATCCCAGTGGAGAACTTCACCAGCTTGGTGGAGCACCATGAGCTGCAACTGGACCCATCCAAACTGGACATGTTGTTAGCCCTCGTCCAGAGCAATGAAGAGGGGCAGGTGTGCTACCAGGAGCTCATCGAGCTGGTGAGTGGAAACCGTTTGATGCAGCCGCGGAGTAAGTCCTGTGATTTATTTCCACACCTGCCAAGTCAGACACAAAGTTCCACACGTTGCACGTTTTTGTCGGATTTTCAGAAAGGTTAGAGAATTGATCCAGACGGAGGCAGAAAGCTCAGCGGTGGCAAAAATTGACTGGATCATTCAGAAGGTTGTCCTGCAAAAGAGGGATCAATTCTTCCACTTAATGTGTTGGTAAATCCAGACACTTTACCTCACAAACAGTGCAAAGCAAGCACTGAAAAAACACCTCAGCCGAGCTGAGAGAGCACATTATTAAAGCAATAGGTTTTGTTTATTATAATTCAAATATGCAAAATTCATTTCTGTTCTGCTGGAGTTAATTTAGATCAGATCGTGTTGCTGCACTTTGCTCTCACCAGTTTGCTTTGAACCATTTAGTGATTTTTAATGGCTGATTTGCTGACGACTGTAACTGCGAGAATGTATTTTATACACTGATGTGAGAACAGTCAATGCACTGTTACATCTGCTTAACAGCCACAAACGCCTTTATGCTGAGGCGGTATTTTGGCTTCAGACTCATTTATTTATCCCCTGCTTCTTCACCTGTCTGTGTTTACCTTTGTATGCCGATTAGAAATTCACGTAGAGATTTCCATGTTTAATGCTGATTCTTTCCGAGCACCTGCTTTTGGCTCCTGGCGATGTGCGGGAGTTAGCGCCGTAATTAATTCAGCGCAAAGACATTCCTGGCATATTTTCACTTCTATAAGCTCATTTCTTCTTCCCTCCCTTTGTCTATATGTATAAATGTCGGCCTTCTCTCTCATCTCCTTTTTTCTGCCTGTGTTTTCCTACTGGTGGTTTGAACTGGAGCCGCATGAGACCACTCTGTTTGCAGCTGGTCTCATCTCTGAAATCTATGCTGCTGTAGAGAAATAACTGTGGAGGTGCTGTTCTCACAGCGGCGTCCACCCTCCCATCTTTAGATACTTGAAACGCTTTTTCCCCCCCTTTCTGCTCTTGTTTTATTATTCTCATATATTTGATTTCTCATTTCAAACATCCATCATTTGAAATCTCTTTGAACCCTAAGATACCTCCTTTTTTACTCTCCCTTTAAGAGTATATGTTCAGCAAAATAACATAACAAAAAACTAACAATGGCTTCACCTCCATCAGCATCATGGATGCACTTTAAAAATGCTCATCAGCTAAATGTAAATCACCTTCGATTAGCGCAGCATTGGTAGTTGCAGGTTGTAATCTGAGCTAATTTCCAGAATGCACAGCCTTATTGACCCCCCCGGGCATGTTTTTTAAATGATTTATCTGATAGACACGTGGGAAAGCATAAGAGACATACATGTACTGAGCTACACATGCTTGCAATTTGCATACTTACAAACACTGTCGAGGCATTTATAAGTAATTAATGCCGCTGCCACCTACTTCCTCCTCTGTCTCACTACCCCCCGTTCCCCGAGACTGTGTCAAACGCAAACAGACTCTCATTCATACGCATGAGCACCACCAGCGCAGATTTGCTGAGTAATTTAGAGGATATTTAAATGTTGATGTGAGTCTGGCCCTCTGTCGTGCAGCATGTGATGCGTGAACTCTGCGGCTCTCTGCTCTCACAATTGAGCTCCGGGCTGCCTTGAGGAAAGTTCATCAACTAATGCCTCAAAGCCCAAGTGTGTAATAATTACTCCCATCTAGTGGTGCGCTAATTTAATGCAAACAACCCAAAGGTGCTCTCTAGTGCCTCACCAGATATTACCGCTTAATGTCATAAATGTAAAAACGTCAATATCTTTCACAAGTTGAAGTGTGATGAGGACAGAGCGATATAATTCAGTTTCCTTATAGATGCTGATAAGTTTCAAGCATGCCCTCTATGTATCCGGTACCAAGCTAATGCTAATAGCTAGTGTCATGTGTGAAATAGATTTTCATGACCTCCACACTCAGAGATGATGAGAGAGAAACAGCAGTCAAAGCCGGGTTCGTGGACCTGTCAGTGCTACAAGAGGAAAATCCTTCGTTGCAACATAGCAAACTTTTCCTCTGCAGGTGTACAGATTAGCATCTTTGCCATTGCAAGTGATGGGAAATGATCCGACCAAACGGGAGGATAAAGCAGCTGCTGTCCTGTGTCTAACATAACGGCAAAATAAATGTCACTGTTAGATTGAATGAACTTACCTGTCCAGCAGAAAGCTGCAACCTCCGCCTTAGTTTTCATCCCTCTCCCTCTCCCTTTATCTCCATCTATGTAAACACTCCTTTTCTCCTGGTTATTAATCCTTATCTTTTTTTGGGTTTTTCCTCCCTCTCTCCAAGGGTATGAGTATGAATTACTTTATATGCTTTGCAAATATTGCCAAATTAAAAGCCAAATTAGTTACATACTGTCCCTTTGAAGTTTTCCTTTTTTCTTTTCACCCTCTAGAAATTTTACTCATCATATGTGATGTAGCTCTCTACATCCATTCAGTATTGTCATATGAGACATGTCAGCATTATTCTGTTTTGTATGAACTCACATTACACGATATACATCTGTGTGAACAAACCATAAAAAACCAGCCACAAACATGAGAAGGTTAAACTAGGTGAAGCCAATTTCCCCCCCATCCCCCCACTTTCTTGCAATTTACAGCTAAACTGTGGTGCACTGGCGTGAAATGTTGCTTGAGGATTTGCTTTGTTCTCAAAGTGTCGCCATCACAAGTCTGAATGTCTAGGAATGTGTCACAGCTTTTATAATTGAATACGGTAAAATTACTTTGCAGGCACTGATTGGAGCTATTACGATCACAAAATGGTCAAATTATTGGAAATTTATTAGGAAAAGCATTGTAAAAACAAGATTGGACTCTTGGTTATACTGATTTAAATAATATATACATTTATATATATATATATATATATATATATAT
>JAVQJG010181439.1:0-22465 GCA_036024015.1 Craterocephalus amniculus
TTTCAGTTGATTTGTAATGAATACACAATGTATGACATTTCATGTTTTTTAATTGCATTACAGGAAATAAAGAACTTTATCACAATATTCTAATTTTCTGAGACAGACCTGTACATACACATAAAATGATGGGTTATTTTTCCAATCGCTGTCCTAACCCTCAACATCGCATGAGTAAATTAAAACAGTTAAATATCAGATGTTAAGCTAAATCAAATAAGATTTTTTTACATGAAATAAAATAAATAAAATAAGATGATATAATATTACATAAATGACATAAAAATAAGAAACTAGAGGGATGGATGTAAAAAAAAAAAAAAAAAAAAAAAAAGAGATAAATGTCAAGCCATTTCCTGTCCCAACCCTTTGTCGTGTCCAGAGTTTAACATCCTGAAGAACGGGCGAAACAAACCGGGACCGCTGCTCTAATAAACTTAAGATGCACCACTCTGCTTCAGTCCTGGCCTTCACGCTCCGACGGGACACAAAATGTCACACTCATGATCAATAGGAGCGTTACATGCTCATGAAAGCAGAGTAATAAAAACAGGTCATGGTTATTTGGTTACAAGAGTCGCCTCCCGACTTTGTACTGTGGACTTCTCTATTATACGCAATCGGAGTTAGAAATCAGCTCCAATATGGTTCGTATGATGTTCACAGATTTAGACATAAAAGGAAAGATTAATTTCTACTGCAAAAATATAAGATTCATATTCTTCACAGATGCACCAATTTAGACATTCATAGCCAAAATCATCGTTAAAAAATGATAACTTTTTAGATGTCTGGTATAATTTGTTTATAAAAAATAAGGTTCAGCCCTTTACCACGCGCACGGATGCAACGATTACTTAATTTCACAATTAATCGAGTTATTTAATGCCTCGTTAATTGATCTCAAGGATCCAAAACCATCGCCACTTTCCATAAAGGAGAAAAAATGTGTAGAATCAAAAGAAAAATAAAGCCCCATGAAATAAAACAAAAAGCTTTTAGACATCTTTTACAACAAAAACTCAACTTTGCAGCACAATTTAAGTTAACTCTGATTTCTATATTTATGGGTATAGACAACAAAAATCTGCCCAAACTGAGCGCATTGTGGCTAAAAAGGCAGAGCTTCCATTTCTACATCCATTTCACGGCTTAAGCTACACTTGTAACCAGTTAATGCAATCCAAGTCATCAGATACTGACTATGTGCTTTTGTGTGTGTGTGTGAGCATTTTTGTGCGTGAAACTCACCAAATGTGAGTTCTCTTTTGCCTCTTGTACTTGCTGCACCTGTGGTTCAGCTACAACTTTCGTGTCCTGGTCAGAAGTCATGAGCCGTCTGCTTCTTGGCTCCTCAGGGAGAAGTCTCTGTGTCACCAAGTAAGCTTCAAGGGGGGGGGCGGGGGGGCAAGATGGGAAAAAAACAAGTTAGAAACAAGTACGGATGTTTATCAAATAACATCAGTTGTTACACGTGTAAGATGATCAAGGCCAAGGGCCAGTGGCCAAAAGTTACTTTCAGAGGAGACAGACGTAGGGCGAGAAGCAAAGCATGAAAGTAGCTCAGAAATCACCAGATAAATGGTCATTTGCTTGACCTGTCATATGTTAATTTGTTTTTCAAAGTTAACTAAATAAAATTAAATTATTACACCTGTCACATTAGTTTTAATTTAAACATAAACTTGAAATATGTGTTGTTTTATTTATTTCAAACTAAAATAAATATTAGATAACAAAATTCAAACTTTCAGAATTTATCTAGTCCAAAACCCTTTTCTCAACTTAATTATTGGTATTTAGAGCACCTCACAATATTCAGGCACATCGCAACACACATTGATACTTCTAATCACGATATACCAAATATAATATTCAATTCAATTTTATTCATAAAGCACTTTACACAAAGTGCTTTACACAGTAAAAAATACAATTTGTAAACATATATATATTTTTTAAAGTAAAACCTTCATACACCTGTATATTAGAAATAGTCTCCTTCACACAATCATTCATGTGCACTCTCCCGACCCCACCCAAACAAAACAAAATATATCTGCACAAGACCTTAAACATCACTGACAACATCTTTAATATCAATGTCTGAGTAGAAAAACTCTGGCATCAGTATTATAGTATATAAATCCAGGTGATGGACTCAGACCACTCGTACTACATCTAACCTCAGCGTTATCTATTTATAAGGAGGACAGCCACACCAATCATTACTGGAAACACCTTCTTCTCCGTCCTCCTGGGGCCGTTTTAAAGCAGCGATAATCCGCCCCAACAATCGGGTGCCTGTCTGTGACCCGGGCCTTCGTTGTGTTTGCATACAAAGCAGGAAAAGAATGGCATGGCTGTAAAGCTGGTGACCTTTGATCCACATGCTGATGCACAGCCAGTGTGTATGTGTGAGATGAATGGTGCTAAACAAGTGCAGCTGCTGTGTTATGAACCTTTCTGAACAGTGGACTTTAAACCTGTCTGAGATGTAAACTCAGCTTCTGTACGTTTTTGTTTGACCCACAACAGGGAACGACATGAATACAAGGTTTGATAGGCAAAAGTTTGGAGACACCCCTACAGACTCAAAAAGAGCATGTGTGTGTCAGAAGTTGTGATAAATTGTTTAAATTCGTGAAACTCTGTTTTATGTGCAGATGTTTAACCCTGAAAACTTTCCTTTTTTAAATGTAAAAAACCATGCAGCACTTCCAATACTTTCAATGCTAATCATCTTTGTGATAGCAGCAAAACATCCAACCAGACCAAGAAAACTTGGTAAAAAATAACACAGATCCTCAGTGACCAAGCCTTTTCTGCATGTCATTCTCTCAAGCTCTGTTTTTCATGGGAAAAATATTGCCATTGAAACAAACACCATTTACATATTTACACCTTTCCTCATTTCCAGTTGTTTATGCTGCCATTTCTTTCCTATCCTCACTTAACCAAGCTCAGCTGCTTTTTGGCACCACCATGCATCAAAAACATCTTCTTGGCTTTATTCCAGCCATGGAGGATCATTATTTCCTTCTTTTCAGACACACATAGAACTTTCTGCACGCTTATTGATCTTTGGCTGCTCCTAATTAGAAATGACCATCATTTCAAGCTCCCTAAATGTGGAAGGAAGTGGCTTCATCATAAATTCCTTGTCAAAATAGAGGTCTCTTAGCTACATCATAGTGATAGTAACCTTCATTATTACAATAATGTGACAACTGTGTTATTATGGATAGCTCAATATAGACTTACCATAAAGAGTCCTTGAATGAACATAATATTTTTCAGTTGATTGTAAGCCTCCTGTACAGAATATAAATTACAAATGCCAGGAAAACTTCTGTTACCACTACTCCTCCTGAGAAACTATTCATAATTTAAGTGATATGACCCCAGAGATTGTACATAAATAAAGTACATAAATACAGGCTGTTGTTTAACTCAGTGTTCCTTCTTTAGATTAATTACTGATTATATCCTGATAGTTTCGGCTCACGGAAACTCCATTACCAAAAAAACTGGTTCTGAAGAAGAATTTAAGAGGAAACTTTTACAGAATCAGCCGCCCTGTAAGAGCCTACAAGAAAAAAGTTTGCCAACCGTACCAGGAACATTGCAGATATCTAATGCTCTGTGCTTAACTGAGAACTGGTCTTTTAAATGGTTCCTAAGACCAGAAAAACCACAAAAAAAGCCGGTGAGTGTACCCTCTTCTTTCTGAGCACCAACGCTGTGGAAAAGTCTTCCTTAAAGCACTACATTCAGTGGAGGCATCTAAAGCAAAGCTAAATGACCCACATCCTCTAATATGTCAAGAGTATTTATTTTTTCAGAACTTGGTTGTTTTAGTTTTGTTTAAAGCCTTTTTAATTGCCATGCTTATCTATAAAGCACTTTAAAACGAGTTATCACTATTAATTACAACAGTTATTATATTGGGCTTTCCATTAACATTTCCAAGAATCTTTATTTATCAGGGTGAAAGCATTCCTGGTAATCTGTGTTGTTCTCATTTCCACCGCAGAGTCACAGGAAATTTATTCCAATCAGGTTGATACCGTTTCTTGGTACAAATTTTAGACCCACCTCGGCTGCTTTGGTGCTTCAGCTTCTTATAAAGGTGTTTCAGTTTCTTAAAACTTGTTGCTGGTTTGAAATTGTGGTGATTGATTAATTAGGTTTATTTTAACATAACTATCATTTGAAAATAAACTTTGTACATTCATATAGCTCCAGTTTTCTGGGCTCTAAAACATGAATTTTGTAGAAGCAATATAAACATGCTTTCAGCTGCACAGAGAAAGTCCGGGGGGGTAAGGGAACATTTTGGTGGAAATGTATGAAGGTTTGTTTTTTTTTAAATCCCAGGTAAATTAACGTTTTCGTAGTGGAAAAGAGGTTTAAAGATTTCAATGACGTGTCACATTTCATCTACTTCATTCAAGACAAAACAGTAAAAACAAACCAAACCCTGAACTTCCATGTGGATTTGAAGCAGCAGTACAACAACATGAGACTTTATAATAGTTATCATGGCTTCTCCATTCATGATATTGCAAAAGGTTTACTGCACAGATCAGTTTGTGATAAGCTTTTAGTCCAGAGGACTTTGAATATCTGCTGCCTGCGATCATCGATGCTGCAGAGCACCTTCCCACCGGCGGAGAGAATAAATAAATACATGCACATAAATTAAACTATCTGTGCATCAAAGCTTCCCTTAGTCATGCTTCCAGTCTGCAATCCATGCATGCAAATTTCCATTTTTGTTACAACTTTATGAATCGTGTGGATGCACACATGTAGCTGTAGAGAGACTATTTGCTGAACAATCAGCAATCAGGTTGAAATGGCAATCTTAGAACCACAGCTGAGCTAGACCTATAAAAAAGTAAAAGGATAAGCTCCAAGTCAATATACAAAGTCCAAAAAAAGCACCATAAAGTGACGATGCAACAGCTGTGACATCACTGAAGATGTTGCATCACTGATGGCACACCCACCAGACAACAACACAGCTGACCCAGTGACTATGGACTATGGAATAAATCCCATTTTGAGGTATAAGCAGGTATGCAGCCTTCCTCCAAGTCTCTGCTAAGTTAGTTTTTTGGTTTTTTTTACCAGCATAGAAATAAGGTGAATGCTAATATTAAACCCTGTTTATGGCTAGAAGTTCATATCTGAGATCCAACAATTCCAACAGTGCAACACTTAAGATGGGTTTCAGGTTTTAATACTCTGACTGGTAGGACCAGCAGACATCTGCCACATTGTGCTACTTCCAGTTTTCCCCTTAAGGCTACAACTCTCCTTAGGAAGTAATATTCCTCCTAAGGAAGTCATTTAAGGGTGTAACACAAAAGCTCCTAAATGTTGTCCCTAATTGAGGAAATCCGTTTGTCATTTAAGCACTGTAGGACTTTCAATGCCAATAAAACTACAGTTTCCATGGAGACTGTTTACTTCCTGGTACTCCAGCTTAGCAGAACTGTTCATGCTTTCAGTGTTAACATCAGCACACAAATAATAACAAAAAGAAGCTAAATTACCATGTCATTTTCACAAATACAGACTAGCTGAGTGCAGATTTAATGATTCTTTAAGTTAACAAGCACAGTGTTGGTAAACCCGCCTCCACTTAGACTGAATTTAACACCGGTGTTCAGCAGAGACGTTAAAAACAATGGGGGACACTGCTGGCACGTGGGCTTTACATTGCTTGCTAATATCTGAGAAGGAGGTTCTGGTAGCACAAAAAATAGGGCTGTCATGATCCGATACCAGTATCGGGTATCAGTGCCGTTACCAACAAAAAAACACGGATCGGAAAGTATCGGCCTGCATTGAAATATGCCGATACCAGGTGATCAACATTTTCCATGCAGCCCTTTTACCTCAGCACCCTGTACAAGATCTCCCTCGTTCATTTTCTCCAGGGTTTACTCAGGTTGTTTTTTCTTACAGCAGAAATGTGAAATGTGCCGTGTGTTACACAAAGTCTTTAAATATATTCTAAATTAACTCATTGGTTAATAATTAACGACTCAATTTTTCTCACACCTTCTTTTCTGGACTTTATCAGTTACACCTTAAGGTTTTGAGGTGAGGTTTGACCCAATATTTTGCTCATAACATAATGTAAGTATCGGTATCGGCCGATACTCAACCCTCTGTATCGGTATCGGAAGTGAAAAAGTGGTATCGGGACAGCCCTAATAAAAAGATGTAATAGACAAATCCAAAAACGGTGTACCCCTGAAAAAGATAAAACAAAACCAATCACTGTGATACTTTCTCACTTCATTAATCACTATAAACTACCATGCCAAATTGGAAGTACTAAAACGGTCTTAATTTAAATATATATTCATATGTATAACAGCTTAATTCCTCAACTATGCGCTAAGTAAGGAGAAAATACTTTTAGAAATCATAAGCACAAGTTTTGAGGTGTTCTTTTACTCCTAATTTATTGTTTTGGAGGCCTTAACTCAGCGTATATAGGTAGAACTTTGCTCCATAGTTGTTAATAATGAAATAAAATGAAAAATACTTTACTGTAAAGTCACTGGCTTCTCATTTATGTTAAGACAAGTGAATCAATCAAGTGGATCCTGCAACTGGTAAGTATTTATTCATTAAAATAAAAACCATACGCACAAACAGACTAGTTTGTCATCCAAACAGCAGCCAAATCACTTCAAGTGTAACACCACATCTTTATCTCCTTTCCCCCCACCCTTCAATATCGAATTATGAACATTCAGAATAAAACTGGAAAGAAATCCTGTATGACTTTAAAGTTAATTTTGTTAAAATAAGGATTTCTCTTGGGCTACATTTGTAAATTGATGACTCCAAACAGAACCAAAATATATCACACGCCTACAGCATTGTGATTTTAGACAGTCTTAGTCAACACACTTCATAAAACAACCTGCCTGACAACACAATTCAGCTTTCGAGAGAAAAAACACTACTTTAAGAGAACCTATTAGTTATTATGAAGGACAGGGCATAATCACAAGACTCTTGACAGCATCTCCTATGTGTTATGACCTGAAACATCCCATAAAAAGACTCCTGTAGATCTCTGAGTCAATCTTAACGTCTAGACAAGGCCTGAACCAAAACACAAGCTTTGCCCGATCCTCCTACTTCCCTGTTTCCCCTCCTGCATAATCATAGGAGGTGATTTATGATCCAAATGATTCTCTAAAATAAGACCGGTGAAATATGCAACAGTGGTCCCAGCGATTTTATTTTTAGTCGGTGGGTTACCGCTGGTGGAGAATAATCCAAAAAGGCATCCAGCACGTCCGGCGGGGGGTTTAATCTCGTGTTTATCTTCATAAAAACTGCCTAGGATATGTTTGTTTGGGTCAACTTTACAAGTCAAACACCGCAAGTTGAACTACAGACGCAATGCAGGCGTATTTAGTAGCTGACAGCCGGGGAAAGCTGCAGCTCTCACATGCCATGCCCATGCCAAGGGCCATAACCAGAGGCGCTCCTCCGCCAACATGACAACTTTAGGAGTCAAGTTTAAACTGGATTTGAGCGATAAATTACACGCAGAGTGAGATTTTTCACCCTTAAACCCCACAGTCATAAAGTTGACTCCAGCTATAAAGTAGCAGCCATGACTGTTTAGCTGGTTCACAGCAGCATCCAATGAAAGATGGCGACCTCCGGCGTGATTTCGCGGATTCCCCCAACCCCCAATCGCTTCAAATCAAGCTAATATTAAGTTACCACACAGGCTAACTCTGCAAAACAGCAGTATGACACTGTCTACACAAGTATCTGGGTGTGTGACCCACTTTATCAGAGAGAGAAAACAGTTTCTTACTCACCTGTCAACTCTGACTGCACGGCGATGCAAATACTATGATGGTAGAGGCGGCTGGTGGCGGAGCTGGACTCGGGCCTTCTGCTGGCTTTCAGGCTAAGTACGCAGGGTATTAGCTAGCAGGCTATGTCCACCACGCTAGCTACGAACAATTGCTTTAAGCCTCTCCGCAAGAAGTCTTCAGATATGAGGAAAAATACTCAAAAGCAGTTGCAATGCGGTGTAAAACCGACGCCCCCAAGACTGACAACAAAAATGGACTCCCCCAACCGACACTGCAAGCTAGTTAGCAAGTGAGCTAGCCAAGTGTTAGCTCGGTGGCTAGCTAGCTAGCTTGCCTATCAACTTTATAAAGTCGGACTCGGTAAATCTGGCGCCTTGAATCTCACGAGAGAGCGATTCCTCAGGGCCAAAAGCAGGCTCCACAAGAAGAGGAGTTCCGAAACCAAGCAAAAAGCCCTGATACCAAGCAACGGACGTTTCGAAGCATCAGATCGATCACTCGTTGGTGCTAAAGATGAGGCAGAGGGGATTTTGGAATGGAGAAGTCGGCGTTTCCTTTCCCTTTCGTGTCAGCACACAGATCGTCTATAATTCATAGGATGAATCACTTGTGACAAGGTTGGAAACACTTCTTACGAGCCTCTTGCCAAGCTCAGAGATGGTACAATCCAATTTTTTTGACATTTTATCAAAATTAAAACATAAACAAGCGGCTATATGAAATTCATCTTAACGGTAAATTTTATTTGAGCCATGCACACAACTCTGTAGTCCTACCAAAAGAAGACAGTATGAGAGAGAAAATGGACATTTTTAAAGCATAATTAATAATCAAATCCAATTAATATTTTTTAGAAAATATCACAATATCTTATGATATAAAAATGCTAGCTTTATGTCTCTATTTCAAGAATGATATCTTAGTACAGGGCACTGTAGAAATTTGGATGATTTCATGAAGACTTATAACTTGTTGGGGCAAAGAAAATCCCAGCAAAAAATGTCTGGGGGAAATTTTACAGACTTCACCTGTCTTTAAATAGGTCTTCTGAAACAATTCTGAGTAACTGCTGAGTCCATGGGATTACTGGAGGGAATGACATTTTCTCTAAAATATAGACTACAATCACTTATATTGTTATTTAACATTTATTTGTTTTATTTACAAATGCACTGTTAGCTTTGCAGTTGGGCAAAACAAGGGCTATAATAGAGTTATTATTGGGCTAGATTAGCCATGTTCCTTTTTTATTAGCCTATTTTATTCCAAATCAGATGTATAAGATTGTATTAGTATAACACATTTTGTGAAAAAACATAAGTTAACCAAAGTGCGTAATAATTATCAGAACCAAAGATAAAAAACAGTAAAACATTTTTTAAAAAGAGATACAGTGAAGTAACAAATTGTGAATAAATATATTTTTACAAGCTTTTAAAATAATAAGAACAATCACAATCTTTGTGAAATAAGTTTGTTTTCCATTAAGCCTTGAGGACATTTATGGATAATTATGAATTAACTGTTTAACATGTTAACCACAACACAGTTGTTGAAACCAAATTAATATTTTGTTTGTTATGTTTGTACCATGGGATGCTGAAGAAAAAATATATTGGTGTGATTCCATGTCTTCTTTCCACCGCAACTGAACTGAAATCTCTATAACAACAATCATTTTTAGTAAAGACAGGTATAATGCCAGCAGCTAAGTAAACAATAGTTCCTCCCCAGTTTGCGGAGTGAGACCTCTTGTTATTTTCCCCTCTCTGGTGCAGCACCGAACTCGGAGCTGTCACACAGAGCTGGGGCCTCCTCTCCGCCTTCTCCTTTACTCCCCTCCGTCATCAGTTTCATAGCAGGTTGTTCTGATTGGCCGAGACTGCAAGTGAGCGCACGCGAGCACCACTCGTGATCAGAGCAAGTGGGTGTGGTCTGAAAACATCGGCGCTCTCTAATTGGCTGATTTTCAATTAGCGCGGACCACAACGCATATGTTTTGTTTTTCTCTGTTTAGTTTCAACACAGCATTATAGTTCAAAATTAATAAAAGAAAAGTTCATATCACATGGATCATGATTAAATGAATAATTTAACGAATTAATGAATATGTACATAAATAAACAAACATACTTATTGAGGTGTTTTGAATTTCTTCGTCCAACATGGGGAAATAACTATTTTGCAATAACAATGAAAATGACGAGATAGAGTTGAGAATGTTGGCATTTAAAATAAAGAAAATTGAAAACTAAAGTAATTTTATTTATTCTATCAATAAACTTTATTTCTCTTCAAACATACAGTTAAGAGATTTTTTATCACTTTCATATAATACGTTTAGCTGCTGATTGACTATTTTATTTCTTGTCTAAAGTAATAATAAAGTAGCTTCTTGACAGCCACTTTGAAGAGAATTTCAGATGAACAGTGGGTGGATCAACTGAAGGTCCAGACGCACCTCTCAGGTCCTGGTTCAGGTCTTTGCTAGAGGTATTCTTATTTCTGGAGGACATCATATAAATTTTCAGTCCCTTCACTTGTCCCATTGTTTGAAGGAAACACTGCACGTCATGCTGAAGTATGCCATGTTTTCGGCTACTAGCTGCGGTTGCTGTAAAAATCTTAATTGATGTCAGTCGAACCATTTAATCTAGAGTTTTTATAAGGTATATCTAGGTAGGTGAAAAGATGCAGTTTGTAACTAGTACTGTGTTCAGTTTTCTGTTATGTGTTGACACAACATTATTTCATCCTCTGAATTAGGAATCTGTTCATCTTGATTGATTCATGCATCAGTGTTAAATTGCATAGAAAAAACCTACTGTCCTCTAAAAATTCTCATGTATAAGAAAAACCGCACTGAAAATCAGTGTGGACAAAGCAAAACAATTCAAATAAATAAATACTTTTTCAGACTTTTAGAAAGTGAAGAAAACATTGTGCTGTCTCCGTTGCTGTGTTTGTCCCCGGCCACCAGGGGGCGATACGTAGATATGCTCACACTTATTATCTTCCGACTCTTTTCCGGTTGGAGCGGAACCTTATGATTTCCTTTCCTCGTGCCGTCAGCGGACCTCAACGTGTCCCGACAAAATGGCACTTTATAATTTTAAGAAGATTATGGTGGTTCCCACCTCTAAGGTGAGTTTTATTTAAATATTTTTAGATTTAAACAGACTTCCGGTGCCATCGCGTGGTTTTTATGACGAGACAGACGCTAGAAGATAGAGAAGAAAAGGTTGTAAAACACGTGCGTTACTGGCGAGAAGAGACACCAGTAGCTATGTAGGCAAATATGTTGTAAACCAAAGAAAAACACTAGTTTTAAAACTAGATTTAGTCTTTTATGACTGATAACAAAGGAGATTAACGGGAAATTAGTTGTTTGTCATGATATGAAAACCTGATGCATGATCAATATATAAAAAAGACAGCCTCATCCTAACTGATTTACTGGCCTATATTACATATTTTAAAGATATAAGAGGTAAAATGCACTGTGAAAAATTAAAGGTTTGGCCTAGATTAAAAAAACCTTTCGTGGTGAAAGGTTTGTAGTTTGTTTAAAGATGATTCATTTATTTTATGTTTTAAAAAAGTATATGAGGGTAACATGACTGATGTGAAGATTGTTTTTCTCTCTGCAGGAATTCATTGACATCACTTTATCCAAAACACAAAGGAAAACGCCCACAGTGATCCACAAGCATTACCAGATTCATCGCATTCGACATTTTTACATGCGCAAGGTGAAATTCACCCAACAAAACTACCATGACCGGCTCACACAGATCCTCACAGACTTCCCCAAGCTTGATGTAAGTCCCATCAAACACCTGTAAGCTATTTACAGGTGGTCTGCTCTGCCCAGTGGGAGGGATCAGTGTTTAAGAAACTTTTGTTTTTGTGTCTCTCCAGGACATCCATCCGTTTTACGCTGATCTGATGAACGTGTTGTACGACAAAGATCATTACAAGCTGGCCTTAGGACAGATCAACATCGCAAAGAATCTAATCGATAAGTAAGTTCACCTGATCTACTGTTTCTATAAAGCTAATACTCTGAAAGATCACAGGAGGTGTGCATAGTTGTTACTAAACAAAATCTGATGTATGTGTACAAAATCGCAGCATATTTCGGGGATTATGGAAAACCTGGAAGATGAACCGCAAAGTTGGCTGAATGCATATATGGAGAACAAATAACACAACATACCTCTGGGATGTATTCTCCTCTACAAGTAGACGAATTGTAAAGATTCTCTTCATGGATTACAGAGTCACTCATCTTGCATATTTATGCAGCAGAAATTCATATCTGGACGTGTTATAGCTTTGATTTCGTACTATTCCAGTTAACACCTCTGATTTTGATCCAACTCCTTACATAATTGTTTTTTTTTTTCACGCCATGCAAATGTGTCGAGTGTCAGATATTTCCTCAAAAATTTGGACTTGACATATCATAGTAGCAAGACTGGCCAAACATGCATTATGAGGTTACTGAGCACCATGAACATCTGTAGGAGACTTCAGTCTGGTAATAAAACTAAAATCCAGAAATGGGTCGTTAAAGCTCACATTTAGTCTCTAAGCAAGCTCAAAGTGGAGGTCTAAACTCTTTATTCTGAAGTGACGGTGAAGTTTTGGAAATTATTTATTTGGCATACATCTGTGTCTGAGTTTGATGAAGAGAAAGAAGCTGCTTTTTTATCAATATGAACATGGTTGATGAGAAATCTGATCCAGATTAGCTGTGAAGATGCTGTGATTGCATCATGTTGCATTTTGGGAAGGGCGCTGCATCTGTTGTCTGCCTGCCGTAGTTAAAGTGACATTTAAATTAAAAACTAAAGTAAAAGTTTGGTCAATTGACAGATCTGATGGGAAAGGGTTGATGGAAGATTTAGTTAGATTTAGATAAACGACAACAGATTCATGCATCTGACACAGTTACTGACCCTTCAGCCTAATCTCTGCTCATTTTCTTTCCTGTTGTAACTATAGTTTCAGATTCTGGTGGAAAAAAAAGTAAATTTTATTTCACTGGCTGATTTTAACAGTTGTTGTTAAGCTGAAGTCTTCAAAATAAATTAATTATAAAAGGTCAAACATATTTTTAAAGGTGTTATCAGTTGTTTCTAAAATTAATAGATCCCACTATTTTTTTTATGTTAAAAGTTAGGGCTGGGATAATATGCTTTCTTCCTGATTTATCGTTCTTTTGGTGTTTTAAATATAGATTCTTGGGATTCTTATGCAAAGTTTTTTGCAAGTTTTTTTTTTCTTTTTTAATTTGAAAAACACAACACAGTAACAAGATCATCATCGTGCTTGCTGCTTTAATACCCAACAAGTAAAAAATGTCCGAAAAAGAGGGGAAAAAAATTATTTTTTTATTTAAGAATCTGTAAATAAATGTTGTTTTTAACAAAAAATTAGATTTAAAAATAGTGAAACAAAAAAAGCAATATATCTCCCACCACTTTTATCTGTTTAGAGCTGTCATTTAGAAATTGACATTGGATGATTCTAAGGGCTCGTTTTTATATTGTGGACATAAAAACAGACTTTGATCTCAATATTCTTAGTCCCTGCAGAGACGACAGTCTCACTATTTAACAAGCAAATCACACAGTTTGCAACAGCGTGACATCAACTTTAACTTATTTATTACTTTTTGTTGTTAATTGATGTCCGGTTTTCCAGTAAAACTTAAGAGATGTAGTGTAAAAAAAGTTGCTGAAAAGCTTCACAAAATGTTTTTCCTTTCAAATTTACTGTTTGGATATGATGTCATAGTTTGTTTTTCCTTAAGCTGAAATACTGTCACCCGACCTTCATCATGATCTCCTTCACATTAAGCCGCCAACTCTTGTTTGCGTAACCCTAACCTTGCCCTGGATGTTGGGAAGATGCAGATTAAATAACAGAGTGACGGTTTGAATTGAAGGATGGAAGGAAATGAGTAAAATACAGTAACATGGACATTATTGTCATAAAGACATGCTGAATCGAGGGTTTTAAGAGTTTCTGGTTCTTCTGAAGGTTTTTAAACTTTGTTGGTACGTAAAAATATGGATGGAACAATGATTAGACTCTAAAAAGGAAGAAATATGAGCTTAATTAATTAACAAATCATCTTTTTCCCTCTAACCCTGCAGTGTTGCTAAAGATTATGTGCGTCTGATGAAGTACGGAGATTCGCTGTACCGCTGTAAGCAGCTGAAGAGAGCCGCTCTGGGCCGCATGTGCACCATCCTGAAACGACAGAAGTCCAGTCTGGAGTACCTGGAACAAGGTGATGGATGCTTTTTAAGAAGTTTTATGTTTGTTTTTATGGTTTTTTGGCGTTTTCTTTTTATGTTGTTTATTTTCTCGTGTTAATGTGTCTTTCCACTCAACAGTGCGTCAGCATCTGTCCCGTCTGCCGAGTATCGACCCGAACACGAGGACCCTGCTGCTGTGTGGTTACCCCAACGTTGGCAAGTCCAGCTTCATCAACAAGGTGAACTACAAGCCTTAACTTATGGCGACAGCAAGACCGACTGTACTTGTGTAGATCGATGATGGTTGTTGGTTTAAGGGCAATCAATCGGCCCAATGTCTTGTGTTTGGAAGCAAAGCTAACCTGGTTTTCCCCGCCAGGTGACCAGAGCCGATGTGGACGTCCAGCCGTACGCTTTCACCACCAAGTCTCTGTTCGTGGGTCACATGGACTACAGATACCTTCGCTGGCAGGTAAGATGATGACATCATCTCATCCTCGAAGATGCCTTACAGGTCATTAAGGACGGAAAAAAATGTCTCACACTGGAAATAATTTTTTCCATATGTGAAGCCATAAATAAAATGATTTATCTATTTATTTTGGGTAAAAAATGAAACTTTATGTCATTGAAATCTCTGTTTTCATCTTTTCCAGATTTATTCAAACCTTATTTCTGGGTCTTCCTTTTATTTACAAACCATTTTAGCTCCAGTCGTAAACTTCCTGTGAACATTTTGGTGTAAGTGCAGCTATGACGTTCTGGATCGTTCTCATGTTTGCTGTGTGCAGGTGGTGGACACCCCAGGGATCCTGGACCACCCTCTGGAGGACAGGAACACCATCGAGATGCAGGCCATCACGGCTCTGGCTCACCTGCGAGCGGCGGTCCTGTACATCATGGACCCGTCGGAGCAGTGCGGACACACCCTGCAGGAGCAGCTTGAGCTTTTCAACAACATCAGACCCCTGTTTGCCAACAAGGTCAGTCTGATGGGGACGCTTTCCTCCGACTACAATTACTGACATCTGTCATTCCTGGCAGCGAATCGAGATGAGCATCAAAGCGGTGGTGGGGATTCACATCCTGAGTACCGGGGGGTTCTGTGGTTTCCCTGGACCCATATTTGAGTCAAATGCAACTAGAGAAATATTTAATCCCCCCAAATGGGTCTGATGGGTAGACTAATTACAAATTAAATCGATTAAAAGTTAAATAAATTCAAAATTACGGTGCAGATTTCATGCATAGATACATGAGAATAGACTGCAGGGATGATGTTTATCAAAAATGTAATAATTAGGGCTTGGACGATATGGTTTCCTTCAAATTAGATCCTTTATGATTTTTTTTGGTGCTGATTTGATTTAGATTGCGATTCTCACAATTCTTTGATATTACCTTTGTGGATATTATTTTTATGGAGAGTAAAAAAAATCTTTCTGCTAGTTTTTTCTTTTTTTTCTTAATTTCAATTAGGAAAAAACACGGTAGCCAGACCGTCACTTTGCTGCTATAATGCTTGACAAGTCTAATAAAAAAAAGTAAATAAAAAAAGAGAAATAAGTAAAAATAAAATGAAAAAAATATTTTTTCAATATCAAAAAAATTTATTTCAACATATAAACCTATTTATGATTGTAAAACAAAAAACCCCAATGTTCTATTTTTTTCTTTTTTCGTTCCCCACCCCTAGTAAAAATCGTACCATCTTGGGTTTTATAGAAAATCGGATCTCTTTACAGCCCTTCTTGTTTTTCAAGCACACTACTTGCACAACCTGGAATGAACCTGAGATCTTTCATAATTCATTACATTCCTGCAGTTTTATGTGTTTTTATGAAAACTTTTCTACTTGCTGCCATTCAGTTAGTCGAGAATAATTAACATAAACTTCAAATCAGTGCACGCACCCGGGTGTCGTGTTCCCATTGATGAACATTTTCCTGTTTTACGAAGAGGTCTGAAAGTGTTGGCGGCTTATTTGACAAGAGTAACTGAAGCAACTTTTTTTAGTCTGACTTTAAATTTAAATTTTAAAGTCTCAGACACTTAAAGAAGCAGTGAAGCTAACGTTGACTTTTTTTTACTGCAGCCTCTCATCATTGTGGCAAACAAATGTGATGTGAAGAAGATCAGTGAGCTTTCGGAGGAGAACCAGGTATGTAGACTTTTGCGGTGTTAAAATAAAATAAACTTTTATTTAGCTGTAAAGCTTAACTGTAGAATCTCTTCCTGGGAGATAGAAACTT
The DNA here is from genome assembly GCA_036024015.1 of Craterocephalus amniculus. Taxonomy (NCBI): domain Eukaryota; kingdom Metazoa; phylum Chordata; class Actinopteri; order Atheriniformes; family Atherinidae; genus Craterocephalus; species Craterocephalus amniculus. Next base: position 16,396 of record JAVQJG010181439.1, read on the forward strand.
TTTCTGAGCCTCTGTTACATTTCTGACTCGTCTTTTCCAGAAAATCTTTGCGGACCTCTCGGCTGAGGGGATCCCTGTCATTGAGACCAGCACCCTGACGGAGGAGGGGGTCGTGCAGGTTAAAACTGAGGTGAGAAGCGTTCAGGGTCTGTCTCAGACCAGGACCAGGACTCTGCAGGGTCTCACTCTGCTGCGTTTCCTAGGCTTGTGACCAGCTTCTCGCTCATCGTGTCACCACCAAGATGAAGGGCAAGAAGGTCCACGATGTTCTGAACAGGCTTCACCTGGCCATGCCGACCAAGAGGGACCAGAAGGTGAGTTAGTCATGTTGCTGCCGTGTGATTGGCTGATGAGATTTTTGATTTAACTAGCAGATGAACATGTGGACCTGAAGAAGTCCTCTAAATCTCCCTGTTTGAGCTGTTTTCTGATGTTTCTGATGTATTTTTTCTTGTGTTTCAGGAGAGGCCTCCGTTCATACCGGAGGGAGCTTTGCATCGTAAGAAAGCGATGGAGGTGGATGCACCCAAACGGAAACTGGTACGTGGATGATAAGACACCAGACTTTTAATGAATATCATATTATATTTTTATATTTTAACTGGATGGGAATAAATATTGCAATTTTGTCTCTTACTTTTATTTAAAATCTTTATATTGTATTCACCCATCGCTGGATGAAATTCTGTTTCACGTAATAATGAAACATTTTATTTTTCATCCCACAGGAGAGAGATCTGGAGGTGGAGCTGGGTGATGATTATATTCTGGACCTACAGAGTAAGAAGTGCTATCATCGTCATCATCGTCATGATGGAGCTGCTGGTGTGAAATGGCATAAAGTGACTGGTTGTTTTCCCCTTGTTTTTTAAAGAATACTGGGATCTGATGAACGAGGATGAGAAGCGCGATAAGATTCCTGAAGTGTGGCAGGGCCACAACATCGCAGACTACATCGATCCTGATATCATGAGGGTGCGTGTTCTTCTCCTACTTTGGTTTCAATAAATGTCTGAAGGGAGTATTCAGGTTTTTGAGGCTGATTGTTATCAAAACATTTGCTTAAACTTAATTTCCTCACGTTGAACATTTTTTGTAATTCCCACTAAAACAAGACCTACAGTTTTTATTTTAACATTATAGCACCGTGTTTGGCTTTACTTTAAAATTTACATTTAAGTCTCGTCCAGTCTTCTGTAAGAAGAAATGGTCACCTGAGACTTGTCTGTATTTTTTTGTGTGCTTAAAACAGCGCTGTCAACATGAGGCCCAGGGGCTAAAACTGGCCCTCTGGTCCGCGGGATGGATCTGGTTAAAGTTAATCTGATCATCATGTTTGCACTTTGAGTTCCTTTGTTGCATGAAAAGCGTAAAACAAATAAAATTTCAGTTCCAAATACCTATGATTTAATGTTTTGTGATTGTTTTAGATCTTAAGTGATCTATGTTGTAATATGTGTGGAATTTAGGATTTAAAAAAGTGTTTTATTAATGAAAATCTAATACAAAAACAAAGTATTTTAAAAAAATGAATTCTCAAATAAAATTTCAAAAATCAGTAAAATTTTTATGTATATATTTAAATAAAAATATTTTGTTTTTAAATTTATTCACTTAAAATTTGAGACAAAAATATTTAAATTAATAAAGTTGTAAATGTGTAACTGAAGCTAAATATTGTCAGAACTGTTAAAAAATATTTTTCCTAAACAAAATTCTGGTTGTTGATATTCGCTAAAAGTTTAGTGAATTAAATATAAACATGTTGATGGTATACTTGTACTTCTTCACTCTAGAACGGGAAGAAATGTAGGTTTTCCTTATTTTACATTAGTTGGCTGTTTTTTTTTTAATTGTCTGGCCCACTTCACACCAAACTGTGCTTGAAGTAAAATTAGCTTGACACCTGGTTTGAAAAGTTACTTTTCTTAAATATGATTTGATTTCTGTACATAGAAATGATGGTTCACAATTACTGAAAGTGATTTAAAGTTTCTACTTTCTCTTTCTGGGGTCACAGAAACTGGAGGACCTGGAGAAGGAGGAGGATCTGAAGGAGAAAGTCGGGGAGTATGATTCGGATGACGAGAGCGAAGACGAAGAAATGCAGGAAATCCGTACTCTAGCCAAACAGATCCGCGAGAAGAAGCAGCTGATGGTCATGGAGTCGAAGGAGAAGGACGTGCACGGACCCCGCATGCCCAGAACTGCCACCAAGGTGAGAGGATGTTACCAGTGAAACTGGTCTCATTGTGTCGGGGTCTTTTTCTCTAAAACGTACAGACGTCTTCATGTAATCAGCCTCCCCTTCCTTCTACTTTGATTTAGCAATAACCAAACTGTGTGTGCGTGTTTTATGTGCACAGGTTGAGAGGAAGCATCTTGAGAAGGAAATGGGGAAACTTGGTCTGGACATGGACGACAAGGATGATGTGAGTTCTTTCCTGACATCAGAGACTAACAGTGAATATAACTTAACGGTGGTTGTGAAGTGCTTTATAAATAAATTTTGATTTGATTTTGATTTACCATTTAGTTCTTTTGAGTTATTGTGAATTAATTAAATCAAACTTCAGAGCATAACACTCATTGACGTTATATCTGGTATGGGAAAAAAAGATTGAAGAATTTATAAGAAATGAGAAAGTGAATAATGCACGCAAATTGCCCTCTTTTCTGTGATATTCTGCATTTATGATGAATTTATTTTTTTATGGTTTTCCGTTAGGGGGGGGTGATACTGAATATAATTAATTTATGGCGCTTTTTCTTCAGTATTGATACCGATATTTTAATTAATTAAAATTCCTTAACTGCAAACTAAATGCTGACTCATGTGACACGGAATATCCAGAAGTAATGTGCTGGGGCTAGTTATGCTGGCACAGACTCATTTGTAAATATAGAATAGTGATATTCCAAGTGAAACTAAATTATAAAATAGCTAAATTTTTTCCTTTTATCTCACAACTGTTTGAGAAAAAAAGTCTACCGTGCAAATTGGCTAATGGTATTTGTTGGTTCTCATTCACATTCTTTGACTTTTTTTTCTACAACCAAAGTGCTCTGCAAGAAAAGTAACGATACCATCCGACTCGAGTCGATCGATACCGATAATGATCATGGAATCGATATTATCGATACTGGTATCGATCTGCCCATCACTATTTTCTGTCATGGCAGATTTTTTGGGCTCTAGTGAGTTATATTATCCTTTTGTGGATGGTAGCTCCATCATTTGAAAAATACACTTAAATGTCTGTGCCTGGTCTTCATTTTAGGAATTTCTGTGTCCCAATCATTCTGTCTGCTCATGGGACAAATGTTTAAACATTTTCCTCGTTCACTTTCAGAGCCACTACGCTGAGGTGGCCCGCCGCTCCCGCAGCGCCACGAGGAAACGTCAGCGAGAAGCTTCAGCTCCTCCAGCCTCCAAAACCCGCAGCCAGAGCGCCTCCCGTCCGCCTCGAGACCAGTCTGGTTTACGGGACCCAAAGGTGTGTTTTCACATTCATTTACCAACATCTGGTGTACATGAAAGAGCCGACAGTGGCTACAGATGTGCGGTTTTAATTTCTTTCTAGAGCTGCTCAGTAGATTTAATTTATTATTCCAGGTTTGATTTATTTCTCCAGGTTTATATATTAATGACCCTCATGGGTCACTTCTATTATCGGATAAATATTTTTCCTGCTTTTTTATTTTTGTTAAAATCTTTCACCCAGTTCAGTCATAATCAAAACTACTAAATATGTAGTTGTTGATATTATTTTAAGCCTTTAAATAGCAATTTTATCTCGTCACTGTTTTTAATAATAGTACATGTTTAGGAGCTTTCTTTTATAGATCAGCCAGTGAATATACTAAAGGAGTAAAAACATTAATTTTATATGCAGGGTTTGATATAAATACACTACCGGTTTCCCTCTGGGATTAATTGAGTATTTTCTTTTCTTATAGAAGATTAAAAGAATTCCTTTCCCAGTACAACTCTGAAAATGCTACATGTTTAATCTTAAACACATTTGATACTGACAGTAAAAAAGTATAAAAAAGAATAAATAAAAGTTATGTTCTTTTTTAAATTCCAGACTCCAAAACCTGGATTCTATGGAAAATAACTTAGTTTTTTTAAAAACAGAGACCTAATAAGATCTAGTTGGTATCTAAAGGGTTTAAATAATTTGAACAATCATGTTTTCGGTAGTTATTTTTTTTATAGAAGTTGACTAAAAGATTTGAGCAGAAAATGGGAAATAATATTAAATTGTCATTTTTGTAGCAAACTGACAGAAAAAGGGTCAGAAATTACTTGAAAGATAAGAAACAATCCTTCATTGTCTTCCTCCTTGCATTATGTTCTGCAGATGGTGAAGAAAGCCAAGAAAATGATGAAGAATTCCCAGAAGGGGATGAACCAACAAAGCAGGAAGGGAGAGTCGGACAGACATGTGTTTGACCTCAAACCCAAACATCTCCTGGCCGGGAAGAGGAAGTCGGGCAAAACGGATCGCAGATAAAGCGCCTGGACTGTTGAGACTCTGACACCTGATGATGATTTCTCTCAGAAACTGGGGGAAAATACAGAAATCATTTTACACAATTAATATTTGTTATCTTAAGTGTCTTCTTGCCTTTAAGTAAATCTTGCAGAATGGAGTGGATTTAGACCTGGAAATACGGAGACTTAAAAACCATTTTTAATGGTTAGGTTACCTAAAAAAAGACTCAAGTTATATCTGACTCAGTTATTGGACTGATTTCTGTATCCTTCACAAGGCAGCCAAAAGAGCTGGAATGCCTTTTAGCTTGTTTAAGACTCAGGAAATCCTGGTCAAGATTTGGATAAAATGGTGATGATGATGATGATGCTTCCTCTACAGGGCTCCTCCTGAGATTTATTCATGGAGGAGGAGCTGAATAAATCTATACCTGAACTAAGCTACTGTCATGCTGTCTTTTAATTTTCCTCTATGCAGAGTGTGTTGAGAGTTGACACTACAGGTATTTATTTCTTACTTTCTTGTTTGGTGTCAGATCTGTTCACATTACAACTTCCCCATTTTTGTTTTTTTGTTTTTAATACATAACGAGTTAATATGGAGCACAAATCGTGGACATACTTAACATTTACAACCCAGTTAAAAGAAAAGACAGGAACAATATAATATGCCAGTTTCCTAGATTCTTATTTTATTCCCTGCAGAATGTAAACAACACATCGGACGTTGAAATTTGCATTTTTCCCCCCATTTCATGGAAAGTATTTGTTTTGAATTTGACAGCAGTGATTAAAGAAAAGCAGTTCCAGGGTGATGTAAAGTATTGTGTAACACAAACTCTTCTTTTAACGGTCTGTAAGCGGGGAAGTGGATTGGAAGTGGGGAGACCAGTTGCAGGAGTTTTAGGTCAAACGTCTGGACTGCAGCGGCTGGACTCTTCTCCTGCGAAACCATGGTGTTGATGGATGCAGAAAAGATGTCCGTATGGGAGCAGATGTTGCTTTGAACCTCGGCGTGCTTTTCAGCATTGATGGAGCTTCAACGATGTGGAGGCTGCCTAAACCGTATGGGATGCAGCCCCATCCCATCAGATGCTGGATGCTCCCTCTCTTCAGTCTGCAGGACACGCTGTCCATGCTTTCCAGAAAGAAGTTTGCATTTTAATCCATTCAACCACAGAACAGTTTTTTGCTTTGCCTAAGACCGTTTTAAAAGATGACGGTTCCAATTCTGGCTCATATTCACAGGTTTTCTTCCCTTTGCATTTGTGGATCTGTGTGAACTGTGTTGATAAGGATCTCTCGAAGTATTCATTTCATTTCATTTATTTTTTTGTTCATGCCTTTCATGTGTTTTCGTTTCAATTTTACATACATATCAAATTCTCCATGAACAAATGGAACAGAAGGAAGAATAAAATTCTTGTATTCTCCTTCCTTACTGCAATCAACAAAAGTAATCACATATTTACACATTTAACCCCCATCTCCTCACCAAGTCGCCATTACAAGCCACAGTGTATAAGGACAATAAGACATTTATCCCATATTACTGCAGTCATAGTGCCT
>JAVQJG010181464.1:0-10995 GCA_036024015.1 Craterocephalus amniculus
TCCCATCAGTTCCCACATATTCCCATCAGTTCCCACATATTCCCATCAGTTCCCACATATTCCCATTAGTTCCCACATATTCCCATCAGTTCCTATCTATTTCTGCTCATTTTTTGTCCATCTCTTTTCCTCCTGCAGTTAAACCCTCCTTCCCCAAGTCGTCGTCTCCCTGCCTCAGTCTCCATGCTTATGGGAAGACTTCCACCTTGGCCTACGACTACTCCCACGATGCCGAAGCTGCTCACATGGCCGCCACAGCCATCCTCAACCTGTCCACTCGCTGCTGGGAGAAGCCTGAGAACCTGAGCATCAAACCCCAGAGCAAGGTAAACTCACCTGGGTTCTTCCTGAGCAAACTACAAAATGAAAAGCAGAAATGAACTCTCCAAGTCATACAAAAACCTGATTTTCGCCTCGTTACTCTCACCGTTGCACTTGCAGTAGGATCATAAGCTGATTGTAGTGCAGATGAAACATTTCGAGCCCCAGCTGGCGAGATGAGGGGAGATATCAGTGGGTGTGCCCTCTCCACTCCTCTACTCATATTTTCCCCCATCAACCATCAACCCTGCATGAATTTATCATCAGGAGGCCCTGGCTTACAGCAACAGGAGAGTGTTGAGATTCTGTTGCATCACCTCTCCTATCCTCTTTCATCGTTTCATCCCTCCATCCCACACACTTTTCATGTTGTTATTGAATTTGGCTGACTGCCAGTTCCCTGGATTACTTTTCCACCAGGTAGCCTTTTTTCATTATCTGCCGGACGGATCTCCCACTCTGTTTCTCCACCCTACCACTCTTTCTGTCATTTACTTTTCACATCTCCTCTTACTCTATTTTTCCCTATGTAAGTCTCACACTGTCTGTTTCCGTATGCACCTCTCTATTTTTCCCTCATTCCCCTCTCTGTGCACAGGAGGTGTAATTGGAATCCCATTTTCCCCCATATGGGGATTTTTGAAGGCCTCTCTGAAAGTGACGGCTTTATCCTTTCCTGATTCCCTGACATGGTTTTTGGGATAATCAAAAAGAGAAAATTGGTGCGTATGAGAGCGGAGCAAAGACGTTGTTGAGCAAGGCACTGATCCAAGAGCAGGTTGAGCTGCGAATCAACTAGGGACTGATCTGGGATCAGTTGAAATCCAATATGAAGCATGTGAACACTGTGCACATTTCTGGGATCTGTGTTCCAGGTTTTTCTGCTCCTCTAATCCTTTGATATGTTGACATCTTGACATATAGGCTACATGAGCACTAGTTTGCAGGCATACGGGAAACATGGCTCATCCATGCCGGCGCTGACATGCAGGATGAAGGCTGGAAGCTTGATGTTAGTGCAGCCAGAGACATCATGACTTACATTCTTAAGCAACTGAATGTAGAGTTCTTTGCAGTTTTACCTGAATAAACAGGTTTGATACCATCTTGAGGGCAGTTTCACAAGCAGATGGAGGAGGTTTTGATTTCATACTGTTGTAAAATATGAGATGGAAAAAAGTAGGTCTTGTGTGTTAATTCATTTGTAGCACTACATATCTCTCAAGAGAGTAATTAAACATAATCGCATTATCCTACTAGGTTGCCAATCATATACTGAAGTGATCAAACGAGGATTAGATTAGAAATGAATATGGAATCTGCTTGTAGCTGGTTTGTGCCTTTTTAATGCCTACCAATAAACATTAAATAAAATTATGTTTATGCTTAATGACAATAAAAAAACATTTATTCCTGCTTTGATGATATTCAGTTTAACATAATCTACACACAAAGTTCCAGAGTTTAATTACTAAAAACACAATTATTGCCAATTAAATGCTGAATTAGTTCAATTTTTGAAAAAAACGCTCAAAGCTGAAGACCAAGACACAGGAAATCCTTCTTTTCCATTTAGCTAAGGCAATGATAATGGCTAAATAACATTCAAGGTTTAACAGGATCTGATTCACCTTAATATCCTGACAGGAAGTAACCTGTTTGCTTAGCTTCAGCTACACTGCTATGCTAAAAGCTACTCATGCTTAATATGCAGCTAGCTAAAAATGCTAAATTTAGCTTCTATATGTCTCCTGTATTAAAGTGAATACAATGTTTAATTTATTAAGTTTGACTGTGGATCCCCGACCAATGAGGAGCGAGCTAGCTAGCTACATAATTAGCTTGCTAAGACAATGTGTGTCACATGATTGAGCTTTTTGGTTTATTTGGCAGTGTTTCCTGAAATATTTCAGATGGATATTTAACTTTATTGATTGTGTTATTTTACCGTCTCCTCCAGGAAATGGACATCGAGGTTGATGAAAACGGCACCCTGGACCTGAGCATGAAGAAGCCCATTAAACGAGAGGGCAGTCTGTCGGGCACCAGCCCCGGGGTTCGCTCCCCAGACCCTTCCTCCTCCTCTTCCTCGCTCCATCATGGTGGAAACAGTGGAATGACATCACCGAACCTCCATGCGTACAAGCAGGAGGACTGGGAGGGACCTCTGGATTTCACTAAACCCAACCGCCAGAGGGAGGAGGAAACGGATGAGGTCAGTCCGATTAGACAGCGTAAAAGCACACGCTCTGAAAACGCCGCATTTCCTGCTACGTTAGTCACAAAGGAGATGTTGCAACATAAATAACAACAGACAAAATTCCCCTTAAGCCCTCTGAATGAAAAGCTCTTGTTTACATCATTTTGTCTCCGTCTAAGTGCCGCTCCTTATTTCCTGTCCCGTTTTTCTCCTTCTATTATTCATTTATTTCAGAGAAATGCAAGAGTTACTGTACAGTTAAAACACTGCACTGTGTAACAGAGGTGGTGTGTCAGGTGCATTGCACCATCCTGGATTTGGCATATGCTAATTTTCACTCCTTTGAACTTTTTCAAAAGAAATATAAAGGCCCTTGAATGTTAATTTTTTATGAGGACACTCTGCATTTAGAAACATGACATGTCTACAGAAGAATAAAAGGGGTTTGTGTGCACATGGTGCTCCGCAAAGTTTCTTTGTTTGTATACAACTGCAGAAAGTGATGCAAGAAAAAAAAGTCACCGAAAAATGTCCAACGAATCATCAGGATGCTTTGTGATAAGCGCTGCTATCGTTTTACAGCTGGAGCACACCGGCCAGTCCTACGTTTCATCCGACCCGGAGGACTGCGACATGATGCAGGACTGCCTGGAGGAGAGGAAGTACCCAGGAGAGGTCACAACCCCGAGCTTCAAAGTCAAGTTTCAGCCCAAGGACAGCAAGAAGGAGCTGCTCTCGTACGTAACAACAGTTACTGGCTGCTGTAAAAACAGCTGTTCATAGCGTAGACTGGCTGCTTTCTGTGGTTAAATCAGCTTTTTTTTAGGTTTAATAAGGATAAAAGTGTCAGATTCCATAAAATACTTACATTTGTTGGACATGTGAGTGGGTTAGCCTGAACAATGAACACCGATTAACAATCGATAACCTGCATGGAACCAGGAGAATGTTTAGCTCGGTGCAGGTCACCTGCAGGGAAAATGCTGGGATAAATGTGCGCGGGCCGTCTTGCCTTTCTTCATACGCATCAAAGAAAGGTTTAATCAGAAATGTTTTCTTTGCTTTTTCAAACCCGGCATCCTGTCCCTCTGCAGGTGCCCCACACCCGGCTGTGACGGCAGCGGCCACATCACAGGGAACTACGCCTCCCATCGCAGGTAGGCACAGTCAGCCGGCGCTGAGACTCCCGCTCTGCTGCCGCTCTGAGCCGAAGCAGCACCCAGACTAATTCAGATATTTCATTTGATCCTGGCATGCCAGAGGCAATGATGTAGCGTGAGCCTGGAAGCAGAGACGGTCACTGGCTATGATATGCATCAGTAATTTACTTCTCTCTGTCTGCCCTCTTATTCCTAAATGACCTTGGTATGTCTTGCATTCTTGATTTCCCTCCACTCACGTCTTTCTCCTCTCTCCTTTTCAATCCCCCACTCCCCCTGCTTCTCCTCGGCCGTCCTCTTCCTCCGCCTGTCCTTGGCTCTTCTTCTCTCAGTCTGTCTGGGTGTCCTCTCGCTGATAAGAGCCTTCGGTCCCTCATGGCGGCCCACACCCCTGAACTCAAGTATGTGTGCTCTACACCTTTATTGCCTTTTCACTGCCACTTCAGCGCTCTGCTACTGATAGCGCCGCCCGCAACGCTCCGTTCTGCTGACGCTAACTCATCTTTTGTTGCTGGCTGCTGCTGCTTCATCTGTCACGCTGCTTTTTCCCTGCAATTGGATTGGTCTATGCTTGCGTTCCCTTCAGTCGGTTCATGTAAATGTGAAATGAAACCGTATATCTGTGGCACGCAGCGAGCTCTCGGCCAGAAACGAGGCCTTTCAAGGCTCAAACAGGCGACTCGTCCGGGTTTGAAATAAATACTGACGAGCTTCTCTCTTCATTGCCATGAGGAGTCACCAGTTTACTGAATTTTAAACTCCTCTCCTTCTCAGATGCCCCACTCCAGGATGCGACGGCTCAGGTCACATCACCGGAAACTACGCCTCCCACCGAAGGTACCGATGACGGAAAGAGACGCACACTGACATGAACACACACATGCACCCAGTCAGTCTGAGGCCTAGAGACAGCTCATGTAGAGCCAGACAGGGACCACATGCACATTGTACACCTTCAGGCGCTTTGAGTTGTAAAATTATTCTTCCTTCTGATGTTCACTCCCTTCATGAAGCAATCACTTTACCAGAAAGCTTTTCAACCTTATGTTATCAACTCCATACTTTCTGTTTTCAGTCTCTCTGGGTGCCCGCGTGCCAAGAAAAGTGGAATTAAAACTCCTACCAAGGACAACCAGGAGGACTCCGAGCTTTTAAAGTTCGTACCGCTCAGAAAGCCATAATGTCTGCTTTTAGCGTGACTGCCGGTAAAAGTAAAATGCAATAAAAGACAGAGAGATAGAGAAAGAGAGAGAGGACGATCCCTGTGAATCATATGCAGAGGTACTGACCTGCCCCGTAATTGGCCCTCACTGATGGGAAGATACACTTACTGCAGATCCTGACTCCCAGTGGAAAGTCTGATAGAAAACCATGAAAGAGAAAAACATGGGCTTCATATTGCATTTACACACAAAACAGTAACTATAGCAGCATGTTGATGAGAAAATCTGCCAGTAATTCTGCGCTGTCAAACACAGACAGAAGAATTTGATGTAAATGAATCTGGCCCAAAAGGAAAATATTCTATTTTTATTTTTATTAGAATAATCTCAGTTTTCTCTACAGATTTCATTTTTGGAGCCCCCCTTTTCTCATCCATTGTGTTTCCTTTTGTATTTCTTTCCCCCCTCTGCCCCTCTCTCTCTCTCTGCCACATCCTCGCCTCCTCTCCTCCGCTGGCTGCAGATGCCCGGTGCCCGGCTGCGACAGCCTCGGCCACATCAGCGGCAAGTACGCCACGCACCGCAGCGCCTACGGCTGCCCGCTGGCCGCCCGCAGGCAGAAGGAGGGGCTCCTCAACGGCATGCCCTTCAACTGGAAGGCCTTCAAGACAGAGGGGCCGACCTGCCCCACCCCCGGTTGTGATGGATCCGGCCATGCTAACGGGAGCTTCCTCACACACCGCAGGTAAGCAGCACTGGAAATAACGTCCGTATCAGTCTGGGTCTAAAGGGATACCGTACAGCGTGTGGCCACTAGGGGCGCTAAAGCCGTAACTACCAACAGGCCACATGACACGTCTGAGCTGTCTCCTCCGTTTCCACTTGGGGGGGGGGCTGCAGGTCATCGACGGATCCGCTCCTGCAGGGTTACAATCCGTATGGTAACAGGATGCTTTTAATTCAGAATTAAGATCTTCTCCTTAATTAAGGTTTACATGGAAAACACGTTTTCTTAATTCTGCTTTAAAGCAGATTTTAGCTTTTTTTCATCTTTTCTCTCATACATGTGAGTGATGGAGAAAGGAACGTTCAAGATCGCTCCGGTATTTAGCCGGGCAGGCAGCTAGCAGCACAGCTAATGATGAGTATCGGGCAACTCGCTCTGCGTCTCAGTTCGCCCTAAAAACCTGCTTTTTCCCACACTGAAGTGTTCTGATGGTCTCAGCGAGTGTCCGACACGTACTAGAGAGGAGAAATGAACCAAAGTATCTGTAATAGTTGCTGATTGCTGTGTTTTGATATCTTTGACCAAATCTCGCGGGATTATCCCGGAATTGCCCAATAATTCGCGTCAAAACACCGTCATCACTGCTGAGACCAAAACAAACCGAAACATTTGTGCCCAAATCACAGAGACGCCTATTCGCATTGGATTAGTTTTATCAAAGGAGTTTAGCAAATGATGGAAGGTAATCTGCGCGGGAATTATTACATAGTAAACCACCGACATGGACGATTCGCACGGGATTAACATCACAGACCAGGTCTGTAATTATAACTAACTACATGTGGTTCCTAAGTAGCACTAATCCTGCCAGAATTGGGCTTTAGAAGGCAAAGGTGAAGAAAAGATGTTTTCATGATTGCAAGCTGCAGTTTTGCCACTAGATGTCACTGCAGCGCTTCTAGCAAGGCAGCAGAGCTACAGCTGAACATGTCAGTGCTGTTTAACGGGAAAAAGAGAATTTTCACCATCTGGAAGAGTTACACTAGTTCCTCTGTTTGACTGTGCTGCTAACAACAAGCACAACAAACAGCTATGCTAGCAGCTAGCATAGCCTCCACTACAAGCTATAAACTCTGAAACAGCGCAGGAAAAGCTTCACGTGTCCCAGCTGAGTCCTGTCTGTGCTCCATCAGCCTCTCAGGATGCCCCAGAGCCTTGTACGCCAAGAAGAAGGCCAAGTTCCCGTCAGAGGACTACCTGAGCACCAAGTTCAGAGCCACGGACGGTAAGTTGGCCGCCGCGTGTGACGCTGTGGCGTAGCGCCCGCCTGCCCGCCGTCACCATGTTTCCTCTCTGTCCTCAGTTCTGGACAACGACGAGGACATCAAGCAGCTCAACAAAGAGATCAGCGACCTCAACGAGTCCAACAGTGAGATGGAGGCGGACATGGTCAACCTGCAGACTCAGGTACGCTGCAGTTCCCCCGGCCGGCCTGTAGGTGGCGGCGAAGCCACGTTTACGCCAGCTCAGCGCACCGCAAAGCCGCGCCTCCTCCTCTAAGCTCCTCCCCCTCTGGTCTCTGCCTCGTTAAAGGACGAGTGCAAACAGCAGGCCGTGTTTCTGAGCAGCCGCTAGATGAGGTGAAACCTGAGCGATGCTGCAGAACACCTCCTCCATGATGCGGCAGTGATGTCGTCTGGTCGCGGACGCAAACGTCGCGTGTTGCTCTCACTGCGTTGTCATGGAAACACGGCCCGCGTTATGTGGCCGGGATGCTACAGGAGGCGTGCTGCAGAGCGTATGGTGGAGTGTTTAGGGCCCTCCAGGGTCTCTGCAGCTGTTGGTGCAGATGTTTGGCCGCAGCTGTAAGCGATGCGTTTATGGCCCGTTCCTGCTCCAGTTACAGCAGTTACATGTTTATTTACGTTTTAGTCTGCATGCTGCCATAGCGACAAACGTCTCCTGCCGCCTGGAAAAACTCTTACCAAGCGTACTTTTCTCTGTTGTAGTCAAAATATCTCGTCGGGCTTAGATCCAGTCAGCTACAGAGCAGCGGGGGGAAATACCACCTGTGAGCTCCACAGACTTAGAATGAGACACAAAACTTCACAATATTAGTTTTTCCCGTTTTCCAGGTATTGTGGGGCTGGAATATTTTGTCTTATTCCAATAATTCTTATCAAGATAATTTTGACTTGTTTTGATTGGCAGATTTATTTGTTTATTTCAAGCAGAAATACATTGTTTTCTCCTCTTTTTTTAAAAACTTATATCTGGAGTGGGCTTTTTTTCCAGCGTGGGGTTGTCATTTGGAAGGAAACTCGAGTCATATGACGCGAGTCAGAGATAAAGTGGAAGCATGGGGAGGCGGCGGTAGGGCCGACTTATACTTAGACCTCAGAAGAGGGAAATCTAAGATGAATAAGTGGCAATGGTTTTTCCCCACACGCAGATCTCCTCCATGGAGAAGAACCTGAAGAGCATCGAGCACGAGAACAAGATGATCGAGGAGCAGAATGAGGCTCTGTTCGTGGAGCTGTCCGGCCTGAGCCGAGCCCTCATCCGCAGCCTGGCCAACATCCGCCTGCCGCACATGGTGAGTGCCCCTCCTCGCTTTGCACTACGGCGACTCTAGCGGGCCAAAAAGCAGCCGCACCCCTCTCGGCGTATCCCGCCCCTCACATGTGAGATGGTTGTCGTTTGCACCGCAGCAGGAGCCGATCACCGAGCAGAACTTCGACCGCTACGTCAGCACCCTGACCGACATGTACACCAACAAGGACTGCTTCCAGAGCCCGGAGAACAAGGCCCTGCTGGAGAGCATCAACAAGGCCGTGAAGGGCATCAAAGTGTGAGCGCACCGCGGGGACGCCACGGCGGCCGGGCGGAGACCAAGGATGGAGCGAACGCCACAAAATCATGAAATTTGATTCAGAAACAACAAAAAGGGAATTCAGGTTATTTAAAAAACGGCAACTTAAAAAGATCAACCCAGGGAACTCTGTCGGACCAAACCCACCATGATGCTGCTGGGACCCGGATGACGCGGATCGGAGGGGGGGGCACGCGCTCACAGAGGACCAGCCTGTCCTGTAGCATCCACTGAGCGTGTGCAGAAGCCCTCTGCTCCGCGCACACACACACACACACACACACACACACACACACACGCACACACACAGCAATATGAAGCAAGCACCAATCTGAATGTGTGTGTTTGTGGTTTTCCTGCAGCGTGGGCGGAGCCGGGACAACGTGACCCCCTCCTTAGCAGAGCCGAGCTCGTACTGCACGCGCTCAGATCCAGTTAGTGGCATACATAGTCTTCGTCCCACAGCAGCTGCACTTCCTGTCAATGACAATAACAGTTTCTGCTACAAGAATTATTGTTATAAATGAATTATTTAAACTTGTGAACTTTAAATTGTAACTTATTGCCATTTATGTTAATGAGGTTTATTTATTTGAAGCAATCTATTTATTATTATTATTGTTTTTTAAACAGAAAAAAAGTTTGCTGGGAAACATTTTGCAGATGTCTTACGTCAATATTTTAAGAATCTATATGAACTGACCAGGAATTTTTTCTTTTGGAGACTTTTTAAAACTTTTTAAGTGCAGATTTTTTTATAAAAAAATGTTTTTTTTTAGAATGATTTTACTTGTTTTTGGGTTTGTTTATGTTTTGCTCCTTTTCGTTGATGTTTATTCAGTCAAAAATCCCGCCGCTGAGAGGAGAAAATGTATTTATTATTTATTTAATATGAGAGAAGTGGACTAAAATGGCTGTAATATTATTTATTTTGTTATTTATGTGCGTGATGTGACAGTTGAGTCTGAGTAGTCCTCAAAGACATCCACTGCTAATATTTGAATAAAGAAAGGAAACCCTGCAGATGTTTGCGTGCTGAGGCTCGTACTTGGACATACGAGCAGCTGATTGTAAAAATAACCCGTCCCTCTCCGTTTATCTGCTCTCGTCAGGTAAAAGAAGGAAAAATTGTGTTACCTCTCCCAAGCGCGTTGTAGCAGCCACACGGCTCAGCAGGACCTCTGCGATGCACCGCGGCGGCGGCGGAACGTGGCGTGGTGCATGAGCAGCTGTTCTCAGGCCGACGTATGGGTCTAAAACACACACAGCGACATATCCAGCCCGCCCTTAACTAGCTGTCCGGTAAACACACACACCCTTGTAGCCTTACTCTAGATTTTATGTTTTTTGATGCACAAAGTGCCACTAAAAAAAAACAATGAAAAAGGAAACGTAGTGTTTTTTCCTGATTCTTCGCATCTCTGCAATGTAATAATGTCTGGTCCGAGACGACCACGGCATCACGGGGGCGATGTTTCAGATGCCTTTATTTCTCTGCCACACGGCCATAGGTACACGATATATACATTCTGTACAAATAGATTTTAAAGATGCTATATATATGAATATAAACATACATCTATTTTTCCAGTGTAATTGTTGACTTGCTCTTCTTCTCTTGTATGACCTTATCCCAGCATCACTCGGTGTTCAGAGGAGATGGGGGCGTGTTGTGAGTGGGAGGCAGTTACACCTTCTCTGATATCATAAAGACCTGCTCAACTGTGGCTTAAAACGCACCGTTCTGTCGAGCTGGAGGCGAAGTTCTGATGATGCTCTCCCATACGGCGAGCTATCTCCACAGCTTTCCGTATTTCCTTCTTTACTCGTCTTTGATCTTAAACCTGTGGGTTTTACAGCCGACCCTGAGACGGTCGGCTCTCGGTTCCTGGTGTCATGTGACTTCATGTATAGTTAAAAAGAAAAAAAGACGCCGATGCCTGTGAATGCACGCAGCGAGGCGGTGCAGCTTCTCATGGTGTATTATTTCTGCTCGCTGTGAGCTCTGTCGTGTCACAGCAAGCCGTAGGAGGCCATCGTGTCGCCGCCTTTCAGTGGCGTGTTGGAAACTGCTATGATGTCTCTGATGTCCAAGGCATATGTTAAATGTGCTCTTAGCCAGCGTAGAATGAAATCCCATGTGCACTTTCTGAGTCAGCGTCGATGAACATGCCAGCATGCGTCCCTCCTGTGTGCCGTTGGAAGCATCAGGTAGGGGCCGCCACGTGATGGCATGAGCAGGAAGCCAGGCTTCTTTCTTCTGGAAAATACAAAACCAAAAGAGATTGACAGGAAGTTTGGTTCTCAGGTGATGGGGGACTGGGGTGGGGGGGTCAGGCAGCCAGCTGAGGCCATGGGCGATGGCTGTGCAATGAGATGAGTGTGTGGGAGTGGGAAATTGATTTGCCGGCTACACCAGCTCCTCTTTGTTTTAGGAGGAGGCGTTTGTTGCATAAATACGTGTAAGTCACTCACAAGAATGTCAAAGCTTTTATGACTTTTACCCCCCACCCCCCAGCCAGCCCACCCCCTTGTTCTTCATGTCTTGTGTA
>JAVQJG010181467.1:0-20292 GCA_036024015.1 Craterocephalus amniculus
TGATTCATTCATTTAATTGATGTATTCGGTTAAATAAGGTTTATGGTTTTCCTTGCTTCCATATCAAAAAGTAGGGTGGTGCCCTGATTTAATTAATTAGTTTATTAACTAATTAAAGTTATTACTTTTCGCTACAGTTGATTACTTTAGAAATAAACTACTCAGGTGTCTTGGCAGGTGTTTACTGAAGCTTAACCCAGTTTCTTGGTTTGAAACAGTGTAGCAGAGGAAATTACCATTCCCTTTGACTCTGACGTAATTTTTAAACTTAAGTTAAAGAATCAGCCGATAAACTAAAGACAGCTTCATGGCAGTTTTCTTCATATGTTACTGTGTACGCTTCGGGTGCATTCGGTAGTGTGATGGGGGGGCTTGACATGATAGTTGTCAATGAAAGGGGGGCCCAACACAAAATGTTTGGGAACCACTGGATTAATCCACATTGTGACTGAGCCAAATTGACAACAAACATGCAATATAGGGTTCTTAATTTCCCTATGTAAATGATCTTCGCTTGAAACCCTTTAAAGATTTCAAGTAACCAAGATTTTTGAAATTACACAAAATTTCATAGTCCAGCAATCTCATTGCGCACACATTAAGATTTAATTAGTAATTTATATCCATAATTGTAAAATAAATAGACAAAATATGCACATAGCAAAGGATTTGAGGACCACAAACAAAATCCATGCAGTTTGCTTTTTTCTTTTTGGCACAAGGTAAAAATGTTTTGACACTAAATAGATCTGATGGGTTTTTAAACTTAATTAAAACATGCTCATATAATTAACTGATAACCGTTTTTCAGTTTTGCATAAATTCACTTTTCCTGAACTCGTTCTGTTTTTAGCCTTTTTTTTTAAAGTTCTGCCTATTGTTTCTTACATTTGTTGTAAAAATGCCATTTATTTTACCAGTTATTTCTGTTCAAGCCAAGTTTTAATTCTGGGTTTAAAAACATTGTCCTTTTTTATTTCAACACTGGTCCCTACATTGTTATGGTATGTTCAAGTTAAACATTGTATTAATAAAAGTAATACCTTCATGTTTAATATATTTAAACAATTGTTTTAAGTATGCTTAAAAAATAATAATTATAATTATATAATTATTGTTTTCTTGACTTATGTCTATATTTGAAATGTAATATCTTTATTGGTATGGAAATGGTAAAAGTATTTACACTGTTTCTCAACTACAGTACTGCTTTTGCAGTAGCTGAACACACTTCTGAGTTAAAAACTTGACTTACGGTATTTTTTCTGCTGTTTGCAGTGAATGATACAACTTCAACTTAGTCATAAAAATATTGATCAGACACTGCTCAAGAACAGTACTTTCCGACATCATTTCGTGTTTCCTGTCTATGATCCAGTGGGAGGGATGGATTTGTAAATCTTCATCTAACAGGATCAGGATAATTCTGATCCAATCCACCAAAGTTTTTGAAATACCCAAGTCTCAATCTGAGATCCACAAACCTGATCCAGATCATTTTGATCTGAATTCAAAGTTTTGAAATACTGGGCCCTTGAATAATTGAATAATACAGTTATTGAGTTTGTTGGCACTTACCTACCTACACATATAGATGATAATTTTCGTGCTTGTTTTAATACGTAACCCTAAAGCTCACTGCATGTCCCTGGGTATATTCAGTGTTGAACGACGCAAACCTTTTGGGTGTGGGCTGTAAGTCCTGCTTGTTTATCCTCCTTTTGATGTTTTCTTTTGTAAGACTGGCTGGCTCCTGCTAGAAATGTCCATATTTTACATTAGTCTCAGTATACGCCGGTAAGTGCTTGTCATTCATATGTGCAGACAGCAGAGGGGTATAAAGAAGAAATACATCAAAATGAAGATTGAAACACGTGACTAACCATTTACTCATCATGTGGCGGACAGCCCTCTGAGATTTATTGGCAAACTGAATATTTTGTTGTATATGGTGCCTGTAAAGTGTAAATTTCGGACTTTGATGCGGAATGATTTCACACAGCAGCTGATCCACTTGCAGAGTGGGGGTCAGCAGCAAATGGGGATAAATTCTAGCCTGGTCTCGTCTACTAAATTTCATGAGCTCCATATAATCTGGTCAAGACGGCTATTTCCAATCTCCCCCAAAATGGGGAGCCAATCAATTTTGAGCTTGTCCAAAGAGGCATGCTAAATGCAGTGACGCGATAGACACTTCAACATTGTCAACATTGCAAACATGGAACAGAGGCGAGTGTTTGTCCCAGCGGTAGATTCTGTCTTCTTTTTTAAATTTGAGCAACAAGTGGCCCTAGAGACATTTTTTGGAGTTGTGAAGTTGTGAAGTTCTGTTTAGCAGTGTTGTTTTTATGCATTTCCCACACTTTGAAGTAACTTGTCGTCCTTACGATATGCAAATTAGGACTGCTATGTATAGCAGTTTAGACAGTTGTTGCATGCTTACGTATATGGGCATGCTAATATCAAGATGAAGGTAAATTTTCAATATATTGTGCAGCCCTATTATTACAGACTTATAATGTGAACTAATACAGTCAAATTCACTGAGATATTTTTCAGTTTGTCAGATTCACAAGTCTTCAGCTTGGTAGTTCATGAAATCCTCATGTCAACACTTTTCTCAAAATATCTTCCAGTAAATTCAAATTTTCTTGAAATGAAACCAGGAATAAATAAGTTGTCATTTTGAAAAATGAAATTTGAGTTATTAATCAATTCATTTTTCATTTATTTGTTGACTGAGGTATTAGGATGCAAGTAGTTGAAGTATTGAATGCTTCATCCTTCAGTCAGGCTGACTTCTGTTGTGTTTACTTCCTGTTACCTGTTCCTTCCATTTATTTCAGTTTATCCTGTACCTGATCTCCTTTCTTCCACTCGTACTGTCTTTACTTGAGCTTATTTTCTTTTTATTATTAATATAAATTCAAGTTTTCTTTCTGGAACTTTGCAGGTTCTTTTGCTTGTATTTCAGTTAGTCCTAGTTTTTTTTTTTACCTTGGTCCTTCCTTCAACCACCAATCATTCAAGCAATATAAAGCATCACTGTAGGCTTGAATTATGACTTCATAAAACTCCTCTGCATGTGTTTCAGGTACACTATCTTTGAGAATAATACTTTGAAAGTGACAAATGTCCAATCAGAAGACACTGCACATTACTCCTGTGAAGTAAACACTGAACTGGACCAGGCAGATGCCACCACCTCCATCACTGTAGTTGGTATGTACTTGCCTGTACTGTAGGTTGAAACAATGTACTGGTTGTTTTGAGTTTGAGTTCAGGAGTAATTGTTTTCTCTTTGGCGTGAAGCTCCACCAGATCCTCCCACTTCTCTGTCTTTATCCAACGTTGAAGACAACAGCTTCATTCTCAGCTGGTTGCCAGGATCCTCTCACAACAGCAACATCACAGGTACTGCAAAAGATGAACATCAACTCTTCAAAAACAGGTGATGTCAAGATGACCCACATGATCTTTTTTTTTTCTTTTCTTTTTTTTTTTAGCATTTATTAAAACATTATTTTTAAGACGCTCTACATTTTTTGCTATTTCTTCAGTGGTGTGCCCCCCTATTGATGGCTTCAGGGGGTGGACTGCACTTAACTCAAGCAGGCTGCGCCATGTGGATAATGTCCTATAGTTAATACTACGGTTAGGGTGCTATGTCTGAATGTCCACACTCTATCTTTCCCTAACATATCTGCTTGGGTGGTCAGATTGGCCCGGGGCCCTGCAGCTGCCGATGGCGTTTTCTATATGATTAGCTCGATGTATTTTGTCTCACGTGTGATTGGCTTGACAGAGTCCGAACGCATTCACCAGTCCAGATGAATTTGCTTGATTTTAGTTCTATATGAGAATTTTAAGATCAAGCAAACAAATCTCGTTATGTACACAATGAGGTTTAGAGACCCAGAGGAGATCTGACTGTTGGAGACCTGAGCCGATCCGGATGATAGACACCCGAATAGAACCAAGTCCACTAAACTGGACCTGACAATAAGATTGAATCAAACAATGAGCTTGTTTAACTGGTCCTGAATGTGCGGGTCTGGCTTTTAGAGACCTGAGCAATGCACATTAATAGACAACATGTCCAACATGCCGGAATCAGCCCAAAGGCTATATTTCATCTGTAGTCCCCACCACAAAAAACATACACAATACAAACACTAAAAGATTTATATAACAGCAAAAGCTTATTACACATAACCCAAATTGAATAAAATACCAAAAACACACACACACGCATGCACACACACACACATACCCACACAATTACAAATACAACACAACTCTCATACGCACACACACATTTATACATCACAATTAAAATCATATCTAACAATAATGGACTAAGTGGCCGTTAGAGGAGTAATGAGAGGTAGTCACATCTTCAATATGTACAGCTCTGATTTGCAAGGAGCCATTTCTTAAGCTGTAGTTCAAAAGAATTATATTATTTGGCTGTTTCTGACTGTTATAGGAGTGAGATTCCATTCATGAGCAGCTTGGACAGAGAAAGTGTTTTTTCCAAAAAGGCTTTTCCTCAAAGGGACAACACAGTCAGGTGGCAGTGTCTGTTGAGTGATTGGCGCTAAAGTCAAACTGCATAGGGTGCAACGCAAAAGGAATGTTATCTAGGTGGTTAATAATTTGCTTGGCTACTAGTTTCTCAGCGACTTTGGACATTATGGGCAGTATGCTTATTGGTCTATAGTTACTTAAAAACTGGGGGTCACCACTTTTCAATAATGGAACAACAACAGCAGGTTTCCACATACTCGGAAACATTCCCTGTGACAAAGAAAGGTTGATTATTTTAGTCAAGGCACTTATAAATGATTTACTTGCAGGTGATGTACTAGTCCCTTAAGCATCACGGTGTCCATGCCAAAGATATCTCTAGACCTAGATGGCCGCAGAGAATTAACAGTCTGTTATACATCCCTGTCCAAGACACTGATTAAACTAAGAGCAGGTGCACTTGTATCCACAGAATAAATTGACCAACCTGAAACAGGTATAAAACCAGTTGCAATGTTCGCCACAGAATCAATGAAATAGTGATTAAATTCCTAAATTCTGACTGCTATTGTTAAATGCCCTTCAAAGCGGTTGGCTGTAAGCTTTTTAGTTTGATCCCATATCATTTTACAATTTCCATTTGCCCTTGCTATTACTGAAAAAAAAAACAGCTTTAGCTTTTCGTAATGATCTTACAACTTTATTCCTTAGCATTGTAAAACGACCTCTATCATGCAACTTTTAGGGCACAGTCTCTCTCTTTAATAAGTTTTAAGATTTCAGGATTTATCCAAGTAACAACATTTTTACGATGTCTAAAATGAATCTTCTGTGAGAACTCATTTATAATTGTTTCCAGTGTTGTGATAAATTTTTTTACTGTCATTTTCATAGTCTTCTGATGTTAGTATATCATCCCATTGCACTTCCTGTATTGTAGATA
The DNA here is from genome assembly GCA_036024015.1 of Craterocephalus amniculus. NCBI lineage: Eukaryota > Metazoa > Chordata > Actinopteri > Atheriniformes > Atherinidae > Craterocephalus > Craterocephalus amniculus. Next base: position 5,474 of record JAVQJG010181467.1, read on the forward strand.
CAAAATTTTGGTAGATATTTTTGAGAATTCTTATAGACTCGCAAATCATAAGCAAAGAAACGTTTTCTGCCAAGTTTCCGATTCAAAAGAATGAAATTGTGATCAGAAGAGACCTGTTATTATATGATATTATATATTATTATATAATTATATATTAGTATATATTATATATATTATTATATAATAATATATATATGTTATTATATGGGGCTGCACGGTGGTGTAGTGGTTAGCACTGCGGCCTCACAGTGAGAAGGCCGTGGGTTCGAGTCCCAAGTTGGTCAGAATTCCGGCCTTCCTGTGTGGAGTTTGCATGTTCTCCCCGTGTATGCTCTCACCGGGTACTCCTCCCACTGTCCAAAGACATGCATGTGAGGTTATTTGGGCACTTTAAGATTCTCCCTCTCTTCATGTTGGCCCTGCGACAGACTGGCAACATGTCCAGGGTGTACCCCGCCTCTCGCCCGTTGATAGCTGGGATAGGCTCCAGCACACCCGCGACCCAATTGGATTAAGCGGTTCAGAAAATGGATGGATGGATGTTATTATATATTATATGACTTTGCAATTCTTTCTGGTTTATTACAAAATATTAGCACTATCTGTGTCTTAGTTAAACTAGTTATTCTTGTGGGTCCATTTATGATTTGTTCAACACCAAACTTGTTTGTAATCTTTTTTAATTTCTTTGTCAATGATTTATCTTCCCAATTTATATTGAAATCCCCCATGATGATGATTTCTTCCTCAAAATTGCATTCTTTTAATAGACTCTCACACTCATCATAAAAACTTGAGACTGCTGAAGGTGGCCTGCAGATTACTATAACTAACTACAAAGATAATAAAACGTTCCACACATCCAGGGAGACGACTGTATTAATGAATGTTTAATCCAGCTGTTTGACTGAACAAACTATTTTCAAGTCAAATACACAACTCTCTCCATCAAAAATATGTCACTGATTATCAATATTGTGTTCAGTAGGTCAGTGATGAAGTCAATGTTTTTCAATTTTGCAGATGCGGGTTCCATTTTTCAATTCTGATTTAAGTCAACACAGACTATATGCAAACCAGTCTTCAATGATGCACATGTGTAAGGAGTGTAAGCGCCAATAAATTAAATGAAAACTTAAATAAATAAATAACAAGAACAACCCAAGGTTTCTCTTCAGTACTGTAGCCAGGCTGACAAAAAGTCATAGTGCCATTGAGCCATGTAGTCCTCTAACTCTCAGCTCTGATGATTTCATGAGTTTTTTCATAAACAAAATTAATTCTATTAGGTTAAATATCCAGGATATACTTCCCAAAATTGATAATAATTCACCTGCAGCAGCTTAAGAGACATCTGTGGACCCTGACTTATGTTTGAACAATTTCTGTCCTGTACAGCTCTCTGAGCTAACCATAATAATTACTTCATTTAAATCTTCAACTTACAGTCTAGACCCCATCCCAACTAAACTTTTTAAGTAAGTTTTTCCCGTGATTGATACATCCATACTGGATCTGATCAACATATCTCGACTGACAGGATATGTACCTCAATCGTTCAAGACTGCTGTTATCAAGCCTTTACCTAAAAAACAACTCTTGATCCAGACGTTTTTGCTAATTATAGACCTATATCCAACCTCCAGGTCATGTCTAAAATTTTGGAGAGAGTAGTTTCAGCTCAACTATGTGCCCATCTGAGCAGAAATAATCTCTTTGAAAAATTTCAGTCACGATTTAGAGTTCATCATAGCAAAGAGACAGCATTAGTCAAGGTTACCAATGATCTTCTCATGGCCTCAGACAGAAGGACTCATATCTGTACTTATCTTGTTAGATCTCAGTGCTGCATTCGACACAATTGATCACAACATTCTCCAACAGAGGCTCAAACATGATATTGGAATTACAGGAACAGCATTCAATTGGTTTAGGTCATATTTATCAGATAGAATTCAGTTTGTTTTTGTAAATGATGAATCATCCTCACTGACCAGAGTTAGACATGGAGTTCCTCATGGAGTTCTGTACTTGGATCACTACGCTTCACATTGTATATGCTTCCCTTAGGAAATATATTAGACAGCATGGTATAAACTTCCATTGTTATGTGGACGATACTCAGATCTACTTATCCATGAAGCCTGATGAGATGAACCATGATGAGATGTTTGTTTGATTACAAAGATGTCTTAAAGACATAAAGACTTGGATGACCTTGAATTTCCCCCTTCTGAACTTGGACAAAACTGAGGTTGTTGTCTTTGGACCTGAAAAACTGAGGACTTAACTGTCCAGCTACATAAATACTCTGGATGGCATTAACCTGGCCTTTCGTACTACAGTGAGGAACCTTGGAGTTATTTTTGACCAAACAACTCTCCTATAACTCGCATATCAAACAGATATCTAGAATCGCCCTTTTCCACCTTCGTAATATTGCCAAAATTAGGGACATCCTGTCTCAGAGTGATGCAGAAAAACTAGTCCATGCCTTTGTTACTTCCAGACTAGATTATTGTAATTCCTTACTGGTGGGCAGGCCTAAATATGCACTGAAAAGTCTCCAGCTGATCCAGAATGCTGCAGTCAGGGTTCTGATGAGAACCAGCAGGAGAAATCACATTTCCCAGTTCTAGCTTCTCTTCATTGGGTTCCTATTAAATCCCGCATAGAGTTTAAAATCCTTCTTCTCACATAAAGCCCTCCAAAACCAAGCTCCAGTGTATATCACAGTTCTCATAGTTCCTAATGTTCCCAAGAGAACACTTCGCTCTCAGACTGCAGGTCTACTGGTGGTTCCTCAAGTCTCTAAGAGTCAATTGGGAGGCAGAATGTTCAGAAGACGGACGAAACCTTTTGTGCGTCTGCTATCCGTCATCTGCGTCGAGCATAAATGGGCCTTTATGGAACCAGCTCCAAGCTTTGGTTCATGAGGGAGACACACGCTCTACCTTCAAGATCAGACTTAAAACCTTCCTTTTTGATAAATCCTATAGTTAGGAGTGGCTAGCCATCCCTTAGTTACGCTACCATAGGCTTAGGCTGCTGAGGGAAGTCCCATGACACTTTTCAACCTCATCTCTCACATTGGTATGACTTGGCGCTATAAAAATAAAGTTGAATTGACTTGAACAATAACATAAAATCCACACTGTTCTGAGGCTAATGGAAATATTGACTCTATATCCCTCTCTCCTCATTGTGTACAGGGTATATTATGTGCGCGAGTTTGGGTCCGCACGTTGACTTATCCACATCTGCCATGACTTTTTACTCATCAGTTGGTCATCATCACTTAGAATATGCGGTTGTTTTTACTCAAGGTCCTGGTCAAACGAAAACAGCTCCATATTCTGTAACCCTATCTTGCATCTTCAGAAATAAGTTTGAACTGAATTTGGGTCATGGGTAAAAAAAAATCCAAACATTTGGTACTGCTTTATTCTTAAATAGTTCCCATTCATACTAGAACACAGAACACATGTTTACTCTACTTAAACATCAAGCTCATTCTCCAGTTTAAACCACATCACTTCAGTATTTCTTTTCTACAGGAATAGCACAATATTGTTCCAACAAATGTGAAACTTCTGTTCAACCAAGAAAAATAAATCTCATCTTGCAATAGTAATGCACTGTCAGTAACGTTTTATCCTCAGTAACAGTAACCAGTTACTAGTCTAACTAATTACTCTTCCATCGTTACAATGCCATCATTGTAACGATGGAAGAGCAATTAGTCAGATTACCCCTTACCGAAAAAAGTCATGTTGTTAGTAATACTGTTGTAAACAGTTTATTACCATCGCTGCTGTTATGTATCTCAGAGTTGATATCTGGTTTGTAAAAAAGATCTGTCTGGTTTATGTCAAGTATTTTATGCTGCTTAGAAAATAACTAGATCAAGTGATACGGTTTGGGCAACCTCCTGTTACCATGGAGTAAAATACAATATCACATTTTCTTCCAGCATTCATCTTAGAGGCCCAGGAGGAGGCATACTCAGAGAAGAGGAAGCAGAGCTGGGTGGAGTGGAAGAAAGTTCCAGGAGACTTCAGCCACATACAGCTGATCCTCCGTCCCTTTTGCACCTACCGTTTCAGGGTTACTGCTGTAAATGCGATCGGCCAGAGCAGAGCCAGTGAACCCTCAGAAGATTACAGCACACCGCCTGCAGGTGAATTCATACTATCACTTTAAGCTGCTGCTGGGATTTCTTTTGACGTGTCATTTACTAAAGCAATGCTAGTTGTTGGGATGGCTGTTGACATGCCTCAGCTGTGGTGAACTTGAATCTGATAGCTGTTCTGTGGTTGTTGCATGACTATATGGAGCTATTGTGTTCAGTTAACGGTCACAGCTGAACTGGAGCGTCAGCTGTGACCGTACCAACAAAACTTTTAGGGTCTCTTTTATTAAGGTGGATTATCAAACTCGTAGTTTAACTGGTAACTCTGATTGACAAAAACCTGAGCTGGAAAACACTGAGTTTTCGGTTTCATCAAAGGTGATTAGAGTTAGATTTGTCGACCCAGAGTATGTTGATACCGAAGATGTTGACTCAGTATTTTCAAGCAAATGCACTGCTGTTTTAAACCAGCCCTAATTAACAGAGCAGTGATTCCCTGATTATGGATACCCAAGTGAAAAGAAAGCGCTCGACAAACGCCTGGACATACCCGCTGAAAAAAAAAAATTATTGGAAACTAATTATGAATTTTGAATTTTGAACAGATCAGACACCTTCATAGTGTCTATCTAAAATATACAGGCCTTAGTTATTAGAATGCTTGATTTTTACTTAAAAAATCCCAGTGAGGGAAAAAAAAAGGAATTTTTCTGTTTAAGATTATTTTACTGTATACCAGTTACAATTACAGAGATTCAGGCTGACAAAATAAAGCATTCTTTGTTACCTTCGCAAAGACAGCTAACTTTTGAATTTGCTCCTAAGAGTTCAAAAACATTTGTTAATTTAATTTGGTTATGTTTTTGATAGGCGTTTTTGACCTTATGTTTACAGATGACTGGTGGGAAACAGCTCTAAATAAAATTCAACATCGCTCATCATGTGCACGGTTATCACTCATACAATTTAAATTATGTTTAGGTTTCATTTCTCAAAGGGTCAACTCTCTAAGATTTATTCCAATTTCTCAGACAGCCGTAATTAATGTCATGCCTCCCCATGCAATTTGTTTCATATGTTCTTCCTGTGCCCATCATTATTATTTATATGTAATTCTTATTGTGTCCGAGCACCAAAGGCAGTGCGAAGGCCTATTGAAATGCAAATGTTTATCATTATTTTTCTCCTCTGGAATGAATTGCATTTTTGAGGACCTGAACATGCTCCAAAACTGACCATATTTTGCGAACCCCCAGACGAATCTGTTTGGGCAAAACTATGCGAGAGTACCACCTATTTAAAACCCCCCTACATTGCAAGTCATCTATTTTCATGAAACTTGGTACACATGTTGAACATGCTCGGGCGGACAAAAAAGTTTCTTGGAGCCATGGTCCAAACCCATCAGGAAGTCTGCCATTTTGGGTCAAAGGCGCTATTTTGGCGTTTTACTCATGTTATGTTTTCATTTGATCAAACTAGTTCTCGGAATTTTATCGTAGAGCCACCAAAGTTGGTCAGAATGTTAAGGAGACATGTGGGGTTAAAAGTTATCCAAATCTTTTCAAAGGAGTAAAGGCGTAGTGGGGGCGGCGCCTTAAAGTTTGATGTTTCGCCATGAAAAACGAAATTGCTATAACTTCCACAAAAAAACAGATATCTTCACCAAAATGCACACGTATGATATCCTAAACACATCCACATGTGCATAGTTTGATTATGAATTAGCCACACCCCCGATGACGTTTTTTACTCAGACCCCCATGTCTCTGGACTTTTTGAGACAAACAGGTCAAAATTTGGTTTGAGGGCAGAAAACAGGTTGGAGGAGATATACAGTAAAAACTGTTGCTCTGACCTATAGGGTGTGGCAGTGGCGCCATGGCAATCCTCAACATCATAAACCCTCAAAAATCCTTCAGATTTTATCTGTTTGCCATCAAACTAACAGAGATTGATCTGAAGATAATATAGTTGTCAGTTCCGGTCTCAACCTAAGCCCCACCCACTTGCAGCAGGAAGTCACTTATCACTCAGTGGGGTCCTGTTCCTCAGGAATTAAATCAAACCTGTTGAAACTGCTTCAGCACATGTTAAACCCTCTCATGATGACACAATAAAAAACTCAAGTTTGTATGTAAATCATAACCATGGCGAATTTTGCCATTAAACAGGTAGTCCCTGTAATTCCTCCAGAAGGTTGTGGTTTACCGAACTGAAACTTGGAATGTATGATAACAGTACAGCCCTGAACTGGTTCAATGACAAAATACCAGAAAACCTGCAAAATGGCTGCACAGCGCCCCCTACAATAATTCAAGCAATTAGCCAGCACGGATGAAATCAAGCACACTCTTAGAATTGGCAAGACGGACAAAAAAGTCTATTGGACCAATACCCTAAACCCAATGCAGGAAGTGGCCATCTTGAAGAAATTTAGGCATTTTGTTCACCTCATATATAAACAAACTCCTACACATTTTATCACAATGACCTCAAAACTGGTATGAACACTCTCAAGGCATGAGGGATCAAAAGTTATCCAAATATTTCGCAAAGGAGATGGGGTTTAGCATTGGCGCTCGCTCAAATTATGATGTTTCGCCATTAAGCAGGTCCTTCTTAATCTTCTATGTACAACACCTGGGGTCTCATTTATAACCGTTGCGTACGCACAAAATGAGGCCTGAAACTGGCGTACGTCTCTTTTCACACAAAGGTTGTGATTTATAAAAGACGAACTTGACGAGGGAATGTGCGGTCCTTCACGCCAGCTCTAACCCATGCATCCGCTGGTTTTGGAGGCTGGGTGAATTGGCGACACCGATGGAGAGGTGGGGAATTGAAAACACACTGCATCCAGAGTCCTCTTGTGGGGGCTTGGGGTCCTGTCATCATATTTCCAATTAATTATATGCTCTGGCGATTTGCTTGCATGTATTACTGTGGCGCCCTGGTTTGCATTCAACTTGCATTGAACTTCAATTTAGTCGGGCGGAGTTCAAACCCCGTCGGTGCCGTTGATGACATTATTTTGTTCTTGCAAGACGTAATTGAGGAAATTTCTTAACGCATCGAGCAGGCAGAACTCTTTTCTCAGGGGGGTCTGAGAAGTGGAGCGTGATTTGATGTAAGTGGGCGCAGATAAGGTGTGAAAGCAATACAGGGATGTAGTGACTTCCACATTTTTACTGATGCAGGATGAATGAACAGCTGTAATTAACAGCTGATCGAGATGGTGATAAAGTACAAAAATGTTTCCAACACAGTAAATAAAGACACTGATACAGCCGTGTGCTAAGCCCTGCCGTGTCACCCACTAAGTTTCACATAAAATAAAAAATAACCGGATCATCTGGCTGTGGCAAAGAGAGACACAAACGAGCCCCGCAGTAACCCTCGCCTCGTCCCGCACGCTGTTTCTCCTGAAGTCTGAGATGCCGAAAAATAACTTTCTCGCTGTTGCGGCCTCAAGAACAAGAACAAATCCCTCGCCTCTCGTGGAGGATGTAATAAGTTTTATGCTGCACAGGTGAGCTATTACCACTGAGCACTTATTTTTAATCTCAACCATGGTTGCTCTGTCCCACTCAGAGCAAAAAGAGGTAACTTTTGACTGTGTAACACTTCCTCTTACCTGTCACGCCACAGCTGTAACTTCCAAACAAAATGATTTTCAGGCTCTCCACCTCGATCACCAATTCTTCCGCGGTGAAGTCGCGTTTTTTCGTTCGCTTCCCTGCGGTTGCCATAGTTAATAAAACACAACACGATCAGCTGGCTCATTTTAATACACGCTGAGGTGCTTTGCATTGACCATTTATGGTAGAATGTGGGTGCGTAGTGGGCGGAACATTAGCCAAATTCAGCTGCGCCAACTTCCAGGAAGAGTGTGATTTATAAAGGGAAATTGCTTGGATCTTTGCTTACGCACTGTTTTATAAATCAGAATATTTTTTGGCGTACGCCAACTTTTGGTTTTGGGCATACCATACTTATAGTAAGAATCCTACGCACAGTTTTATAAATGAGACCCCTGATCTGTGCAGTGGAAATTTCAACCGATGAAAGCATGACTCTTAGTCAGACTGCATTCTGGATCTTTATTGCATATGCACGGTTGCATACGGAGAGGCCTCTGCCCAATAAGGCCACCTTTTATACCTGACTTGCGCTCATCTGCGCACGCAACAAAAGGTTTTACGTCATCAGTTTACAGTCTTTGGTAAACAGAGCACAGTCTTTGATGTAACAGAGGAGGGCTATAAATCAACCAAATGTATACAATCCGCACTTAGCAAAACAGGATTAACTCTTGCTGGAATGCACTGTAAACAACCCTGGCAGGGAGGAATGCAAAACAAGACTAGGAGTAAAGTAAATGAACATAATGACGAGATGAGCATAATGAAAGTATTAATATTATTTCACAATTCCCCGCTTTTGATCCTCATGGATCATAAAAGATCATAAAAGAAAAAAACAGAATAAAAGTAAAAAACTATAAAAATCATAAAACAATTAAACAAAAATCGTAAAAACAGAGAACCACTTGATAGAACATCAAAATTAGCACACTGACACATCAAAATTAGCACACTGACACAGGTTTAAAATAGTTCATCATAATAAAGTTAGCAAAAACAGAGAGAATTAATCACAGGGGATTGTCACCATCAGAATCCTCAGGAACAAACAGTAAGATAAGTTGTAAGGCGAGTCACAGTGAAGGTTGGGAGTAATGTCATGTTGATGTAAGGGAACATACATCATGTGAGGAATATGCTGGCCAAGAGCAGTATTAATCAGGGCTGTGATACATGATATACAGCAACACTTACAAAAGATAAGTATGGCAGAGAAGACAGTAATACATATGAGAAGGGATGCAGTTTTAAATTTGCCAAATTTAGATAACCATGAGGCTTACATGGACACATCTAAGCTGGAATGCTCCAACATCTTATTGCTGAGAGTACAGAGGCCATCAATGGATGGTGCTTTCAGAAGGAAGCAGTGTTAGGAATAAATTTGCAACTTTGATCATCAAATATGTCATAAGTATCACCCTTTTTTAACAAATCAATGCAATTTTAAAAGGCCATAAGAGAAATTGCCAGCAGTTAAACTAGTATTAAAAGAGGAGGGGACAACATCTGTGGTAGAACTGAAAAGTCTGTGTCAACAGTCAGTTCAGGGGGAGTAGGGGTTTTTGGAGGAAGGATTCAGACCTAGACAAACATTCAAAGTCTTTGAAAGAGCTTCAACTTGTTCAGCTAACAACAACCAATTAGTTACATGTTCTAAATTATCCAACACACTTACAAATTACCTATCCAGGTTTCACCATTATGAACAACAAATGCATGTAACATGGTGGATCAGGGTCTCACAACAAGAATTCTGAGGGGCAGAACATTAATACTTAAGGTATTACCTATCTTTACATTGTTACAAAGGGAGAAAAGCACAAAAGGTCATTCTCATGTGTTGTGTACAAAAAGAGACATGAGTGATAACAACGATCAGAGAGGATGTCCTTGGAAGAATCCAGATTAAACTGCATAGGCAAATGAGATCATGTGACGGAGAGAAAGATATTTTGCTAATGCTGAGGTGGTGTAGTCAGCTGCAGAGCCGTCCTTTCTGGTGTAGACAATTACATGCCTATAGTCTCTGCGATGGATTGAAGCAAGAACATACCAATTATCATCTGTTCCTTGTTCTGCTCGATATCCTCCTTCATGTAAAGCAGGCAGGGAGGAGGAGACTGGGAAACAATGGCAGTATGATCATAACACACAGACGTTGGACGTTCTTTGGGGATTGGGAGAGTAACAGGAATCATAATCGATGGGGGGCATGCAGAAGAAACTTCTGCAGGAAGTGTATAGCAGCAGGGGATAAGGGGAAGAGGGGGGTGACTGGGCAGCGTCGTCGTAGGTCACCCAGGAACCAAAAAAAAGGGACAGACAACCACTAGGCTGATCAAAAGGAGGCGACCTGTCGTCCCTCTCAGGGACCACCCAGTGGATGCCAGGGCGCGGTTTCTTTACGATGAGCTTTGAGTTGGAACTTGGCACGTTACTGTTGCAGTGGGACACTTATTTCATTCCACACGAGAGCGATGGCCATTACTCAGCTGGACCTGGAGTCGAGGTTGGAGACGGAGCCGGACCAGGAAGGGAACCAGCAGTTGAAGCCGGACCAGGAATCGAAGATTAAGATGAAGCCAGGAGTCGAGTTTGGCGATGAAGCTAGACTAGGAACTGAAGCTGAAGCTGAAGATGGACCAGGAGCAGGAGCTGAAGCTGAAGATGCCGGACCAGGATTTGGAGATGGAGGTGGAGCTGCACAGGGGTTCTGGTCAGGAGGGGCACTTTTCTGCAGCATGATGTGTGGATGCAAGCCCTCTCAGCGATCTCCACAGCAGACTGAGTGATGAAGAGGACTGGAATGGCCTTTCTGCTGCTGCTGGTTCACAGCTGTCTGCGGAAGCTCATACCAACATGCAGTCACCAGGGCACAGGTTATGCAGAGACTCAGTGGCTGCGAAAGGAAGGGTTACTGAAACTTGGAGAACAGATATCAGAAAGCAGTTTGAGGTCAATAGTTTGAGTCAATTTCATAAGGACTGTGGTTAGCACGTCCTACATAGGAGAGGTCCAAACTTGTTTCAGCACAACATTTAGTTACTTTATTTTTGAGAGTTTCATTCTCTCCTTCCACAGCTCCCTTGCTGGGTGATAACAGCAGCGTCTGCAAGCATCTATGCCTAGATATGCAGAATGATTCAGACAGTATTTTAGAAGGGGAAAGTTCTCTAAAATATAGGTGAAGGATGACACTTTGCTGAAAATTTGGTTTCACCCCTCTATGTTTTGTGTTGCAAAACCATGCAGGATAGATGAAATAAAAATTCTTTTTGGAAAAAATGTTGGTAGATAAGATAATAATCAAATTGTAATCAAATTGTATAATAATTGTATAATTCCCCCCTGTTGACACAAATTTATGTGTCAATCATCCATAAGAAAATAGGACGTTTATTGCTGTACGGTGTCCTTGAGTGCACAGAAAGGCGCCTCCAATAAAATTATCATTAGGTTCTATTATTATAATATGTACTAGAAGGGTTAATGCAGCCCTTTTGCACTGCAAGTTTTACATCAACATCACCACAAACATTTCCGTTAGGGATGGGAAAAAGAAGAGTTAGCATGAGTTATACATCAGCACACAACTTTAGAGGGAAAACAAGATTAGCATCCAACAAAGAAAAACATGCAATAAAGAAGAGCAGGCCTGGGTCGTCAAGGGGTCAGACAGACAAGTCAGTGAGGGGAGTAGGTCTGAGTTAAGTCAACAACACAGTCATGCGGGAGGGAGTCTGTTTGTCAAAGAAACCTTAAACAAAAGGAGCGATGGAAGCATGGAGCTTTTTTTTTTGTTTTGGAGCTTGTTTTAATTTTAGTCTAAGTGTAGTTTTAGTTGAAAATTTAATTCCTATCAGTTTAGAATACATCAAAACTCCTTTTGTGCAGCCTAGTTTTAGTTAATGAGTACAATTTTCTTTTTAGTTATATTAATGCGTTCATTTACTCAATATAATTTAATCACGTGCATAGCTAAACATGTATATTAACCTTGTAGGTAAGAATGTAAATATATAGTTAAATTAAATAAATGAAAAACAATAACTACAAAAATATGGAAGTTAATCTGTTCCATCAGATTTTGAAATGTATAAGCCTCTGAATTTGTACAGTGAAATTTCATACAGCGAATTTACATGTGTGAATTTTTTTCATATGAATTAAACTCTTGAATTTCTCTGCATTATATTTTCTCTACAATTTTTTCAGTGTTTAAAATTTCAGAAGTCAAAATTGGAAGATGAAAATTTTGAAGGAAAAAAAATGTGATTGTGAAAAATTCGTAGGAAAAAAATTTGATGATAAAAAATTCGTAGGAAAAAAATTTGACGATAAAAAATTCAAAGGAAAAAAATTCAGACGCTCAAATTCGACAGGTCAAATTCGAAGGTAAAAAATTCGAAGTCATTTTTCCACATCCGGGCAACCAGGATAATGAGTCAATCCAAGATTACGTTGAACCGGCATTCAGTCAATCGTGCTAGCAGCAGAGCTTGAGCCTCTGGCTAGCAGCAGCAGCGGCTGGAATCGCAGGCACAATCCCAAACTGCACAATCTACACGCCACCCCTTCACTATCGAATGTGACTCAAAATAAAGCCACACTTGCAGCCGCCGAAGGACACTGCAATCGGAGGGGAGGACATAAAAAAGAAGGACAGGAACAAGGCGCCCTCTTCTCTCCACCAGCACAGGGAAGCACGCGTCGCCATGGCAACACAGACGCCCAATGTCCAGGCTGGCCACATCTGGGGCAAAGATCATTAGAGGGACCAGCGGCTGCTGTTTCGCAGCAAGGGGGCCCAGGCAGTTTGTGACACAGCTGTGTCTGATGCATGGTGTCTGGCTGTTCTGTTGACGGTCAGCATGATGGACAATTTCCTCCAAACGAACAGAGGTTTGGGTCCAGCCAACACAGTTCTGCTTCAGCATGTCTCCCATAGGGGAACACAGTCCATCGATGAAATATAGCTTAAGGTGGCTTTCATAAGGAGTAATGACGTTGCCAGGATAACTATCAGACTTTGTTATCCCGCTATGGGCCTTGTACACCTGTTCAAGGCGTGCAAAGAACTCTTTGCCAAGTTCATCAGGTTTTTGCTTGCAGGTACTAACCTTGGACAGATCGCAGGTCATTGGGAAACGGCAGCGCTTGCAGGACGGCAAATTCACAGGAGGCCACATCATCTGAGTTACCATTAGCACCAGTGAGCCAATGGGAGATGTTGATGGCACAAGTGTCCACTAGATGGGGACAGAATGTTCAGGCAATCAGTAACAGGATTAGAGGATGGGGTAGTTGGAGGGCAACAGTCTGTTGTGGTGGGGGTTGAGGCGAGGCGAGGGGCGACCGCAGGCGGAGGATGGGATGGAGCGGCTCCTCCCGCTGCCTCGGGTCGGTTGGCGATTTGAAGGAGTGTTGATTTGGTTAGGCGGAGAGGCGGAGTTCAGAGGTAACTCAGCTGAGCTTTCTCACGGCCCTGAAGAAGAATAGAGAGAAGACTGGCCAGCAATTGTTATTATTCTTGAATAATTATTCTTAGAATAATTACCATTATTATTTTCATTAGCAACTTTTAAACAAGTCATTTCATATTATAAAAGAAAATAATACCATACTGCAGGAAGCTGCAACATACTTGCAAATTAAAAATTTTGCTACCTTAGTTTCATCACTACCAGATCCGAACACGGGTCTTCCACGTGGAAGGCAAAGATTTTACCACTGTACCAACACAGCCACAACGTGGCCACTGAAAATTTTGCAGTCTTTGGAAAACCAATACACTCATACCAAAAGCGCATGTGAATTCACCATTCATACCCATAGACACACAAACATATATTTTCACAAATATAGACAGACATAACTCCAGTCGCAACTTTGCTGTATTCTTTTCCTCCTCCGAATTACCCATGTATACCTGGTCTTATTATTAATAACTCACAGGAATTGACTTTTCATAAACTCAGAACTCCCGATCGTTGCCTTATTACAGACAATTCATGGATTCATGTGTTTCTGACCTGGCCATTCTGCAAAAGCAAATCACAGGGATTCCTTCACTATCTAAGTCCTGGCCAGCCGGAAAATATGGCATGCTGATCCCTAGTATCCGACCCAAGAGGAAGAAATTAACTACCTCAGACACCAAAACTTTATATGCAGACCCACAAACCGCTCGTACCAGCGTTTAAAAAAATCAACACGGAGAGACAGCCTGTTGAATCCACCGCCATACACACTATTTAGTTTAAGCCAAATGGGGATTCGCCACCCCAAACTGGACACGGGTTCTCTTTACTTTTAAGCAGGCCTGCATTCAGAGGGTTACAGCAAAGTCACATGGTGAAAACAGCTATCTAAGATATTGTCTACAACTGTACATATGTCAGCCCACACAGCCATATTTGGTCTACCAGAAATCTATAAGAAATATATACCCATAATATACCCAGACAGTTGTCAAGGCGACAATTGTTATGCAGTTTATATTGGATATCAAACAAACCTCCGGAGAGCACACAGTAGCTTACAAATACCATGACTCTCTTAAAGTCGGTGTAAGAGCCAAGTGCAGAATTTATGTTTATTTTAACATTTCTCTTTGTTTCAAAGTGTTGATAAGTACTCCTTGTAAGCTGTTATAATTATTTAGTTCATTCATGTGGAGCACTCAAGGAAAGAGGCATGTGCATGTGCTAGTAGAAGACGGTCGGGTGTGTTGGTTGCAATTTTTTCTGACCGACTACAATAACATATGACAGTATCATGTTTTTGCTTTGTATTTGCATATTTTCTTCACTAAATGCTTCAAACTAAGTCTGAAGTCGAAGTCCTTCTTTTGTTGCGTCAGATATGTCAAGATAGTGGCATGCAGAGAAAGAAGGAGATGTGACTACATAAAGTCGAAAAAAATTTTCACTGAAAGAAGACACACAAACAAAAAAATCACTCTCGGAGCATGAAAAGGATTAATGGACATTGCTGACAAGATATGAAGAGAAGATGGAAGGTGAGCTACAACTGAA